>BMAO01002863.1:0-78127 GCA_019973975.1 Trichonephila clavata | reverse complement strand
TTTTCTCAGCCAATAAGCAACCAATTGACCTCGGGTTTTCAGCATTGGGTCGCATTTGTGCCTAGATGAGCCGAATCATATTTAAATTTTCCCATAGTTTTTTCCGAATATTCCTACAAAGTTATTAGTTGCATATTGTAAAATACAACATGTGAAAAGCGTGCTAAAATTACTTGGTCATGCCAATGATGATAACTTGTTTAATCTTTGTGATACAAATATTGATAGCTTTTATTGGCAATCCTGAAATAAAAATATTTTTGTAAGATATCTATGAAATTGATTTTAATGTTTAACAACAATTTATGTGTTAAAAAATCTATTCCATAACGAAAAAAAAAATATTTGTGAAAATAATGCGTTATGTATTTTATTTCTTGAAATAGGTCTGTAGATTGCAAAAAACCATTGCAGACCAAGAACATTCCATGGTTTTTGGGCCACTTATAGGTGGATACCAATTGCCATAATGTAATTTGGACGCCCAGTTTCTTCCCCAAAGGGAGTATCTGAGTAAAGGCGATGCAAATTTGAACAATGAATTTTATTTTGTACATAAGCCAACATGCACTCGTGATCATTTGCATGCCGTATTCTGTCCTTTTTTTGCATCATGAAAATCCTCCGACATGCGCCGGAGTGAAGCCTGCAAACTTGGGCTCATCAGATCAGGGTTTAACTAACTATTCCACCCAGCCGGCTATGTTTCAAATATTTTTTTATTATCTTTACAATTTCTTAATCTGTTTTATAAATATGATAATTAGCAGTTTGAGGTTTTAATTGATCATATTAAATATAAATTCTTAAATTTATCGCTTTTCGTGAGCCAATGATTGATAAATACGAGGTAATCGGCAATATTCTTTGCTTTACCATAGATTTCAACTGTTGCCACTCATTTTATATTTCACATTCTGTTGTCTTTTCTAATTATGTAACTTGTTATTCAGCTAGCGGTACTGGCAACAGAGAGGTTTTGTTTTTTGTAGAATTTCATCCATGTTTCGTTTTTTGATATTGCTCCTGTACATAAGGTAAATAAAATAGTTATAAGAAAAAATCGTCTTCAGTCATAATATCAACATTAAGCAAAATCAAATCAAACCATGGCAATGTTTACGAAATTATGAAATCTATCGCCAAAATCTATGCCAATGTTTGAAACAATTGCAAGATTCGTTGCCAGTAGCCCTTGAATTGTTTTAGAGAATGATACGTTAGTAAAAAAATAAAACTAAACCATGCCAATGTTTATGAAATTACAAAATATATTGCGAAAATCTATGCCAATGTTTGAAACAAGTGCGAGGTTCGTTGCCAATAGCCCTTGCATTGTTTTAGAGAATGCTACGTTAGTAAAAAAAATCAAACCAAACCATGCCAATGTTTATGAAATTACAAAATATATTGCGAAAATCTATGCCAATGTTTGAAACAATTGCGAGATTCGTTGCCAATAGAACTTGCATTGTTTTAGAGAATGTTACGTTTTTAAAAAGTCAAACCAAACCATGCTATTGTTAACAAAATAAGAATGAGTAACAACATTAGACAGCATTGGATGGCAACGGAATATTGAATTTTAGATAATAATTAACTCACAATAGGAAATAATAACTTTATGTGCGTAAATTCCATCACCATTGAAAAATTATTATAGCTTAAAAGAAATCTTAATCATAAACTTAAAAAAATATCCAAAAAAATCGAATACGAAATTCCATGATATTTTTTAGATTTTAAAATTATTTTTAATCGCTTTTCCCCCTACATTTCCAATATATCTAAATTGTAGAATCTTAGTCTAAATTATTGTTTTTAATCCTTTGCTCTGAAGAGTTTTTCCATGAAAAAAATTTTGCTTATGTTTTTTGTTATTTGTGAAAATATCTCCTTGTTTCTTCAAGTATCCGAACATGTTTGGAGTACTTTTTTAAAAAATAGCATATTTAAACATTATAAATGTGCTTTTTTAGGAATCAATATCAATAAATACTAATATTTAACTAACAATATTTAAAAGAATTGCATAAATTTTACAAAAATCACAATTATAATTGAAGTTTTAGCAATATTTTTGAAAACTTCAAAGCAATTACAGGAAAAATTAATAAACGTATATTAGTAAAAGTATTACTGCATGACAAATTAGATGCTATCTAGAAAGTGTACTAAAATTTTAATGTTTTAGTAAAATTTGAAAATTTCAGAGAGCTGATTGAGTAAACATTAAAAGAAATGTGACATTCTTTAAGAGACCATTATTTAAATATAACTTGGAATAATTCAAAAAATATTCATAAAATAAGAAATATTTTTGTACATTCTCTAGAAAATAATATAAATATCAGGTTCAGAAAGCTTTATGGAAGTACATTTCTAACATTTTGAATTATGAGACTCGCCATAATAGGTTTAGAACAATTTAAAAATGTACACTTCTGTTAGATCAAAAACCCACTTCCGGTTTTTCTAATTTTATGAAATGGATTGCAACTTGACCTCTAGGAAACTTAGAAACAAAACAGGCTATGTTTTATAAAACCAAAAGACAAATCCATTCAATAAAATAAAAAACAAAAATATCTCTTTTAACCGAATTCGATCTTTTTGAACGTGTTCTTATACCTACTAAGGACAACATCTCTCCTATCCTTAAGATAACTCCAAATTTTAATTTAAGCAGACTTTCAGAAGTATTAAAATGTATTTTATCATTTTTTTGCAATCTAACTATCAATAATGTTCGATAATTCGATTAATGGATTAATCATTTACCAATCCCCTCCCTCAAGCCTCCTTCATCAAATCAAACAATTTCAACTACAAAAAGTAACACTTTTTTCAACTGAATTCTCACAAAAAAGAATCCAGAATCAAAAATAATTTTCACTCCGAACCCGCAAAACGGCTCGTCCCGTTCTCAGCCTCCCCAAATCAATTTTATTGAATACCTTTAACACGATCGTTACGTAACCACCACGTTAATAAATCGCATCCAAATTACTCGCCACGCCACAGCTACGGAAGAGAGATCCATCTGAGAGAAAAGCTTGGGAACTTAATGATTTCGAGAAAAACAAAGAGACTTAACGATATATGTTGGCGATAATAATAATTATAATAATAACAATAATGATATGAAAGAGATGAAAAAATAAAATAAAATTTAAAAAAAACTGAGAGAGAAAGAAGTTGCATGTGTAAGGTGTGAAAAGAGTGGGGGAGGCAAAACAGCGATTCATTGAACTCAGAATCAATATTAACTCGCACGGCCTTGCGTGGTGGTAATTAGCCTGCTTTTTATGGCATTAATTTGGTGTGAAGGAAAGAACGAAAGAGGATAAGAGAAAAAATAAAAATAAAAGGATGGAGAAGAGAAGGCAAGAAAAGGGGAGATTTACACCACTTTGTTTTCGGCCCGACACTGTGTCTTACCCCTTGTCGGAGAAGGAAGCCGATATTTTTGACACTGGGAGCGTACAAGAAATCGCCATTAGATGCCTTCCTTACGCTTGGGGTCACACCAGGCAATAAATCAACATTCCGGATTTTTCCCGGCGCACCCCGGAAAAGCCGGATGCACAGGCGTCGAAAAGAAACTTCTCCTCGCTTTAATATTATGTAAATAGTGTTACCACTCCTCGTCTTGTTTGTGCAAAGATCGCTTTTAAACTCCGGATTTCAATACTACTTCTCCCGCTACGGTTTTTACAAGGGAAAACGGGAAAAGGTGCAGAGGGGGTGGAGGAGGAAAGACTACTGGCGTGTAAAACTTTCTCCATGTACCTGGGTGAATACTGTCCGGGAAAAAACCTGAAGCAAACTCGAATCACCCGGAGCAAATTTTGAAATTCCGATTGCTTTGGCCGTTGTAGTATTTGTACTGGGTAGTCTGTTGAAGTTCTTATTTTTATATGAGATTTCCGGAATACGGTGGCTGTTTCAATACCATGTGTAATGGAAAGGGCTCTTTTTCTTTCCGGAATGTTCCGGGAGAGGTCTGGAGAAGTTGGAACACGAAGGGAAGAACTCCAGAGCAAAGAGGAAAAAGTACTGTGATATCTCCGACTTATTGAGACGTGAACGCGTCGAAATTTTCCCGTGGAATTCCAGTTATTTCGAATTCTTATGCTACAGTTTGTAGTATTGTAAACTGAAATTTTACATTTGGAAATAGTTTTGAGTTGTAAAATTCCGGGCTATTGTTTAAATTTTGGTGGTAAATAAAACGTATAGGTCTGTTTTAGTGTTAAAATGTAGTTCAGTAAACGTAGATATTGTTGAAATAATTATGGGATGTAACAGAATAGTAGTCGATCTTAAAAATGGAATCAATTTCATTTTATTTTAATAAAATGAAGAAATAAATACTTCTAATCGAATAAATAAATACTCTTACAAATTGAAAAAAAATCAAACATATATGGAGAAATAGGTATGTTTCGACATCCATCCTCAAAAATTCATGAAAATATTTAAACATTCAAACTCTGCATTAAATTTGTTTGAAATGTAAAGTTTACAAATAAAAAACTTTTCATTTGAATACAGTAATACACATTTAGAATTTACATCATATTTTATGAAGTTTTGAGAGAGAAAAGCCTTTGAACGAAATTGAATTGATTCAAAATATTTTCCAGATTTAAAATACAGTAAAACGCGTTTAACGCGAAAACGATTAAGATTAAATATTGGTTAATACGAAACAATACAACAGACCCTACAAACTGCTATATGTATCTTCGTGTATTTTTTTCCTCTGAACACGAAAAAAATATCCCTTCTGAGAACAAAATATAGGAAACACCAGCCACACAAGTTCAACATCGGAACAATTCTTTGCAGTATATCACTATAATGTATGTACAGCCCCAATCATGGTAGACAAAGACATTTTGGAGTTTGTTCAAAACTCAAACATTATCATTCATGTAGATTCCGACAACGAAAATGAGATGAATAATGTAGCTCCTGATTCCACTTCATCCGAAATGAGCAACTTCATGAAAAGTATGCCCAGTTATTTAGGCGCACTCTCCAATGTTGAAATGAAAAACAAAATGGATGACATGGAACACTTTGTTGAAAATTTGATGCTAAAAAGGCAATGCAAAGAAAAATATCAGATTGTTTTCAGAAAACCCAATAAATGTTTTGTTTTCCAACAATCTTGAAATTTTTTTACTAAATTTCATTGTGAATGTTTTTGTTTCATTGATTTTTATTAAATACACGCATACATACATATTTGTGTAAATCAAATGAACGCTAATGAAACTCATTAGGTTGAATATACGATTTCTTTTGAATTATCCCTTAGTGTGAATCTCTTTTAACACGAAAACATATTTCTCTCAGTCCGCCTACGTTTCGTGTTAAACGATTTTCACTGTACACCTATTTGAAAAGATTTCATTTAAGTTAGGACTTTCTGTTGACTGATATTAATTATTTTCATTGTTGAATATGTTGAATGGATTGGTGAGGAAACATAATGTGCTCTATTTCAAAATCATATTTATTAATTTAATACTGGTAAAACGACTCTATGTAAAGCACAAAACCAACACAGCAACAAGAGATGCGAACATGATAACACACAAAAGTATTCTTTGTTGTCTCTCGGGATCAAACATTTTTGGTCAACCAGAAGCTGCTAGAATCATGTGATTTCTGGTAAAGACTTTTATGATTGGTCCGAATACGTGGGCGATGCAAGGTTCTTTAAAAACGATACCGCTTTAATTTTTGGTAAGATAAATTTATGATTATTTCTCTTTAGGTGGGTAAACTTAAAGCAAATTATCACGAAAAATCTCGGAGCAGTCCAGATCAGTATGAATTAAAATATCTTAAGAGAAAACTTAGGTGAATTGCTACATACTATATTAATGAAATAACTTTGATAAGTAAAGGTATTTCAGTATGTAATAGTAAGTACTGAAGATAATTTTGTCTACAAGTTATCCAACAATATTTGAAATTTTACGTACATTTTCTTACTGGGATTTTATCTTAAAGTTTAAAAAATAAGTTTTCACTTTTTAAAAAAAATACTCTTAGGTTCTATATTATGACGTTCAAATTTTTTTTTCGAAAAACTAAAGCGCAAAATTTAAGGAACAATTAAAAATGCAATTCTAATCATGATGTTTTTATTCCTGATCTTGATTTTCCAGGAATAAAAATTTTAAAGCTTATGGTTGGAGAGCAACAACTATCGAAGGAAAAACTGTAATGAGAAATTTTATCCATTAAAAATTAGATTTAATCATTATTAACTTTAAATAACTAGATTTAATTATGCAACTTAATTGGCTTTACTATTACGACATGAATTTACTTACATTTAGGAAAATTATACCTATAATATATTTATATTATTATTATCATATTAAATACATTTATAAAGCTATCTTAATATTTATTCTATTAAAAACAATTTACATTTACTGCAATTTTTAAATGCAATACCATTTGAGACATAGGGTATCTCTACCATCTCGCTATTGTCTAAAAGTATTTTAATTATTTTTTGTCTTATTTAAGTGCTTATTCAGCTCATGAAGAAAGTAATAATAAATCCATAAATATTTAATTTCTTGTTCATAAAATAATGATTTTTTAATGTATTTACATTTGTCTTGAGTTAATAGATTTATGTTTAGTTCTTTTATGCACATTTAACTTTTAAATCAATCAAAGTCATTTATATATTATAAGATCATATAAAAAGACTAGTGTAGGAAATCTTTAATTTATCCCTAAAGGTACCTTTTGTAAGAGTATTTTTAAAATATTTTCAATCTCTCTCTCTCTATAAAAAAGTTTTCCTGGTGCTGCAATAAATTTATAATATAGTATAGTTAATAAAATGGGTCGTGAAAAGTTTATTTTAACTGCAGAGCAAGAATATTGAGAAATAAAATGAAAGAAACATACGAAAGATAGAAATTTTTAAAGAAATTAGTTGAAAATTGAAGGAAAGTGTTTGTATTATTTGCGATCAAACCAAGCACAATTGAGAACAAGATATAAGCAAAGATTGATGGTGCAAAATTCACGTATAAATATGTCTATCAAATTTAAGCTATTTGACTACCCTAAAATTGTGAACTTTGACAAAATCTGACAAATTTTTTTTATGATTTTATTTTATAATCCATCTTATTAGCTTTATAAAAATACCAAGTTTATCATATTCCGTTCACTAGAAC
Source organism: Trichonephila clavata (assembly GCA_019973975.1). Classification (NCBI taxonomy): domain Eukaryota; kingdom Metazoa; phylum Arthropoda; class Arachnida; order Araneae; family Nephilidae; genus Trichonephila; species Trichonephila clavata. The sequence continues at coordinate 70,901 of BMAO01002863.1, read as the reverse complement.
AAAAACAACAAGTGTTTTAGTAAAAGCAGATACCACTATTTTAAGCAAGATGTCTCATTTTAAAACGCGTTTGACTCGAAATGTGATTTTTTGAAAATAATCAAACGGGGTCACCGTTTGCTAAGAAAGTTTTGAAAATAATTAATTCAGAAATTTTTTGTGTAACTTCTGAATAATAGTAGAAGTGTTTTGATTTTCAGATTTATCAATCACCGTTTTATTACAAAATTTACAGTGCCTTATGTAAATATAATCACCGTTTTTTTAAATCAATTTCATAGTGTAACTGAGATAAAGTGCTTTAGTTTTTGTAACAATTAAAATATCTCTTTTTCTGATGGTTATTTCGACAATGAATAACATTGCAACACATTAGATTGAAAAAATTGAAAATTTGTTCATAATACTTTGGTACAGAATGGACCGCGTTTATGCTATTATTTGTCAATTTTTACCTATTCTTTCAAACTTTAGTAATAATAATTTATTTTTCTCTTTTTAATGTTAGCACATTTTTCTTAAAATTCACTAAACAAATATAGAAATAACAAAAAAAATCCCCATATCTCCTTTTCTTAAAAAAAAAAAAAAAACTGTCGCAACCAGTCGGATACCTTAACTTATACGTAAAGCTATAATTTTACCATCTTATAAATTGTACAATTGGGGTCGGGTCCACGTTATGTAGACAAGGGATACCCCTTCCTAGTTTATTTTAAAAACAATTATTTGAAATTTTGTTTAATTTATGTTGCACCATAAGCATTTCGGCAAATCATACATGGTGGTGCTTCACCGTTGATTACTAAATTAAAATCTTTGATTCCCCTAACCAAAAGCTCACAATTTCTTTGTTTACAATAAATCAATTAAAATGGTAAAAACTTATACCTATCAAAAAGCTATAAAATTTAGGTAAAAGCTTTTACCCATCTCAAGGGAGGAAAGAGAGAAAAGTTATATTCAAAACTTTTACATAATTCTTTTCCTTCCCGTAGGAAAGAAAGATATATACGTGTGCCTCGAGAAAAGGGGGGTTTCCACAAACACTAAACTCAAATCACGATAATACAATGGAAAAAAAATCCCTCACAGTGTGTTTCAGATGAGAAAGCTTTCGAAAACAAAGTTTGCTTGCTTTTCCTGAACTGTAAAAGGTTCTCTACAGAGAACCGCAGGTAAAAAGAGAAGGAAAAAAAAAACATAAAATAAATACACTGAGGAACCAAAAATCCAGAAAGGAATTCTTCATTTTTTTTTATTTTTATACATAGTGTTATTATTATGATGATTGTTATTGTTTTTTCACACGAGTTTCCCCCCCCCCTTTCTCCCTCGAGGCTTGAAAAAAGTTTTACAGAATTATCGTTTGGTGCTTTAAGAGCTTTTTAAGTCGGTTTTCAAAGAATTGGACTTTCAAAGTCGTTTATTTTGAAGCAAAGTGGTATATAGTGTCATAATATTTCTTACTAAGAAAAAAAGCTTATTAGAAATGGATTGGTTAGAGAACTCTTCTTAAATCCTTGCATTATACTCTCAAATGTGTGAGAATAGTAAAATGTGCATCGAAAAAAATGCTTGTTTAAATAGGATTGTTTTAAAATATATATAATGATTCCGTGTTTAAAAGAAAACATTTTGCTGGCTGAAATAAAATAAATTCATACATCCGCTTAAGTGATTGATGAAGCTTGGTACTTTTAAAACCACACTTATTCGGTAATATGGAAAAAACACCCAAAACCTAAAAAAGTAGCAATACATGAAGCAAAACATTAACATGGCCGGGGGTTGTGTTACTTCGACCACTAGGCACGGCGGTAGCCTAGTGGTCAAGGAAATGGACTCATGGCCGGCGTGTCATGAGTTCGAGCCTAGTACCGTTGATGACCCACTTTGTAGGGGGTAATGCACGTCTAATCAGTGAAGACTTAAACTTCCACCCGTTGGTATGGTATGAAAGTTTGTAGGGATGGTTTCCAGTTTAGGTTCCGTCCTCGTCACTTGACCATAATTCAAAATTACGAGCTCCATTTCCAAAAGTCCTCGCGTAGCTGAACAGTGCAACGTTAATATTCGCAATCGGAATCGTAATCTTAAACCATGATGAAGTGACAAGAATGACTCCTGAGCTGAACCCTCTCTCTAAACTACCATGCCACACCAGCGGAAGGACTTTGAGCTCGACAGATTTAGCGTGCATCAGCCCCCTCTACACGGCAGATATTTAGTGGCTTCAAGGCTCGAACACATGGCATGATGCATGAGAGGATGTATAATGGATAAATGAAATAAAAAAAAACAAGTGACATTTTAGACCCAAAAGTGTATTTAAATTATAAAAGTCGAAATTACCTGAAAAAAAAACGGGAATTTTTCGAAGTTATTAAACAATTTTTATAAAAGAAGCTATATTAATAATTAAGTGCAGTGAAAATCGTTTAACATGAAACTGAGGGGGACAGAAATATTTTTTTCGTGTTAAAAGAACTTTATGGTAAAGAATATTGCAAAAAAAGCATATATTCAACAAAAATAAGTCATTTAGAGTACATTTTATTTACATAGATATGTGCACATGCATGTATTTAATAAAATCCGTTCAAACATTTACGTAATTTTCTCTCACTTTTTTTAGTTATTGTTGATAAATTAGAGTTAGAGAACAATACCAAAATCTTTACAGATTTCCGTTTTTGTCTTCCGTTATTGACCATCAGTCTTAAGAAACGCCATCTTCTTTTTAGAGATAGAAGTTTGCTTTCGCTTTTGAGCTGTTTGCCATTGTGCTCGAAACAAAATTTCTTCTGAAATATTGAAAATAAGGAGAATGAAACTCACTAATTTTTATTCAGAAATTCAATGCCAACAGGTGTGAGATGAGATTTTTTTGTGTAGCGTTTCACAGGCTATTTCGAAGCCAAGTTAGTCTCCTTTCTACGTAACATGTGAAGCCTCTTCTCTCTTATTTCACGCCCCTCATAAATCTAGCCTATCCGGCTGGTTTTTTTCGTAATTTGTTCACCCCCTCCAAATAATTTTTTCGTGTTAAGCGATTTTCATTTTGTGTTAAGTGAAGAAAAAATTTTGAAAACACATAGTAGTTTTTCTAGACCGTTGTATTATTTCGTGCTAACCGATATTTCGTCTTAAAAGTTTTCACGTTAAGCGTATTTTACTATACTTTTTTTAACTTGAAGAAAAGTGTTCTATTAGTTAACTTTATGTGAGTAACCTCAATAAACCGATAAATAAAAAAAAATTACGTAAAATATTTCAGAAAAGCGACAGCTAAGCTCAACATCGCTGAACGCAAAATTTATATATACTTCAGCGATTCAAAATTTACTACTTCTAAAACGCTGCTTTAAAAGTAACCTTTTTAGAAGTCAACATCATCAAGTTTTCATTCTGGTGTAAAAAAAGAAACAGAATAAAAAAAAATCCCCTAGGGAATTTTCCGACTTGCGTCTGTAGTGCTCGTTGCCACTCTCATCGATGAAATGTTTATGTATAATGGGTCGGGAAATCTCAGTGCAGGTGAAGGTGGCTTCTCTCCTTTAATGCTTTCAGTGGCAACGACTCAAACGTATGTAGCCGTAGGGGCTTTTAAATCTGCGCCTATACGTATCAATCATGTCCGTTAGAAACGGCTTTTAGCGTCGCTTGTCAGTTGCCTGATATGTAATTGAAAGTGGAAGAAGCACACACTGCATTAATGTAAAATGATTTTTTTCCCTCTTCTCTTTCATATCGTCTTTTTGTATCCCCCCTTCCTATTTCCTTACTTTTCCTGGCCACAACACCACAAATAGCTGTATGGGCTTTCTTTTTTTCCTTTTCCCTTAAAATCCCCCCCCCTACACACAACGCTAAGTTTACGAAAAAGCGAGTAATCTTTTCAAAGAAAATGGTGGAATTATATGGAAAATAGAGGGTCTTCCTGGACATGTTACGAGTGTTTGGGGAAGAAAGTGGTATGAGTACGTGAAGTATGGGGAAGAGTTTGATCAATTTTTCTGTAGATTTTGACTCCATCAAAGGAATCTTTAACTGTGTTTGGAAGTATACTAAATAGTTCATGAGTAATAATTTTAATATCAGAAATAATTTAAACATATATACCTTGATTCAAACAATTGCACATAACGATTAATAGTTTTATAGTTAAAATATCGTTAAGAATAGGCTTTTATTCGTAATAAAGTACAATTACTTTCCCTGATGGTTATATAGGGAATATGCTTTATTTGATTTTTATAATACATTAAAAGTATGTACAAATATCACTTATATTTAACTGTTCGATGTGCTAAGGGCTGCGATTACCTGTGGTAATGGTCACAGACTTGCGACAGAAGTATCATGAGTTCGAACCCAGCACCATTGAAGAACCAACCAGATAGGAGGAATGGTGCATGTTAAATCTATCGAGGCTGAATGTACACTCTTTGGTAAGGTGTGGAAGTTCGGAGAGAGGGTTCCACCTCAGGGGCCGTCCTCGCACTTGATCAAAGCTCAAAATTGCGAGGTCCTTCACTAATAACCCTTTGTGTTGCTTTATAGTGCGCTGTTAATAATCCATCACTCATTCGATCTTCTAAAAAGAAAGCAATCTATGGTATTGTTTTCAGTATAAATGAGTGACTGTCCCTTCATAACTTCACCTGTTGTTAATTGAATATTAATTGTATAGAGGGCGCTGCAAGTCATCCGAGAGATGTGTACTTTGTTTGGCTTGTAGAGTCAGAGTGTATGTAATATTCTTTGCAGTTAACATGTCTTCTACGTGTGTCGTCCAATAAACAAAAATACCAAAAAAGATGGACTGAATTATTGAGATGATATAAAAACATGATGGGAATATAATCGTCTTACTGACCAAGGCATTAGGGAATAAGGAAATATAAAATCACCCTCTTAACACAAGAGATCGTAAGGAATATTCATCTGAGAAGGGGTCGAAGGGTTTCAAATTAGTGATAAATGAATCCATGGGAAGTGGCCCAAAATTGTTTGAGTAATGATGTACTTCTGATGGAATGACGTGTTAAGATTTTTCATTTCTTTTTCTGTTCTACAGTAAAATCATGGTTGTATTGTAAAGTGATTGAATGTTTAAAATTTGCACACATACTCTTTTAACTGCTTGTGTTTTAATTAAGCTCCATTATTATAAATGCTTAACAGTTAATTTAGATATAAAAGGCTGTAAAATTCTATGATGGTACTTCTAACTAAAAGTACAAATAATTTATTTGGATATAATTAGTTATAATAATTTCTTAATAATTTGGTCTTAATTGGATATAATTATTTCCACTAATAAGTATAACATTATGGTTACGTTTTTAAAGTATTTTTGCACACCTGATTTATGCTACTCTGAGACTTGATTATATTTGCATTACTATCAGTCTACAGCTACACGAGGAGTATTGGCAATAGGTTTCATAATTTTGAACCTCATTTAGATATTGAGTGCGGTACCTTAAAGTTTAAGAATTCAAATTTATTTGGAAGGAATCTTTAGAATTAAATTTCAAACGCTGAAAGCTGGTGTTATATTATCCTACAAATAGAAAAACTTCCAAAATTATTACATCGTCACCGTTCAAAAATAAAGGAAAGTTATAATATCTAATTAACAGTTATTTAATTTAGGTATAAAAGGCTATAAAATCTATGATGGTACTTCTGACGAAAAGTACAAATTATTTATTTAATTGGATATAATAATTTCCCCTAATTACTATAACATTGTGGTTATGTTTGTAAAGTATTTTTGCACACATGACTCAGGTTACATGGTGACTTGATTATGTTTGCATTATTATCAATCTGCAGCTACACGAGGACTATTGACAACGGGTTTCATAATCTTGAACCTCATTCAGATATTGAGTGTGGTACCTCAAAACTCAAGAAAGCCAATTTATTAGAAAGAATCTTTAGAACTAAAGTTCAGACGCTGAAAAACGGTGTCATATTATCCTACAAGTACAAAAAAATTTCGAAATCATTGCATCGTCACCTCTCAAAAATAAAACAAAGTTAACTTTTAAAAAAATATAAAACTTGATTTAAATATAGACAATAAAATATTTTAATTACCTAATGACCAGGATGTGTTTAAAAATATTTTTACTATAGATGGTATAACATGTAGCATTATGAGAAAATTTGAGATTTATTAAAATTCAATAACAATGAGTGGTAATATTGTTTTTCAAAAATTAATAAAATATTACATTTACTTAGTGTATTAGGTTTACCAAAACAAAATACATCCCTAATGATTACAGGTAACCAATGTTTGAATACCATCAAAATTCTTCTTTAAAAAGTATCTGAAGAATGTAAAACACAAACAGCGTAACAAAGCCCAATTACCTCATCACCATTACCATGTTCTGGGAAAGCATTTTTAAATCACACAAGTCTTCTTTCTTTGTCCTTACAAGCAAACACAGCACCGTTCCTAAGGTCAAACTTCACACAAAAGGTATCGGGTGACATTCCATTCCACCCCCGTAAGGGTGTTTTTACGAAACTCACGCGACATTTAACAGAACCTTTCCGCGAGAAGGAATTGCTTCATTATTCACCCCAGACGCCGATCGGATCGAAAAACGATCATCAAAATAAAAAGCAGGGCGAGGAGACGGCTGTATAAAAGATTAGGAGATGGTAAAACCATTTCGAGATATCTTTGCGTAAGTGCCCGGCAAACAGCTCAACCCGGCTCCGAAAGATGGATGCCGCAGCCAAGAATCTTTATCGCATTGCCTTTGATGGTTACAGTTCCCCTGAGCCTCCTAGAAAAAATAAAAAAAGGCCCCTGCTGCATCTTCGCAAAGTTGCGATATTCTTTTTCAGGGAAAGTCTACCAAGGCATTGAGATCCCCTCCGTTTATATGAGAAGTTTAACAGCCAGAAAAGCATGTCACTGGCAAGTGTAATTATGTGGGGCTCTTAACAAGATGGCTTCTCGTGCGTTTGGGGAAATGGGCCTGTTGAAAAATGCTGGTTTTTTTTAAAGCTATTATTTTTCTTGGCTGATTCATGGGGTTAAAAAATACATTTCTTTGCAGGGAACGAAGCTTCGGCTTCAGTTTTTAGCCTTCTTTTTCATTTTTGTTTTAAAACACGAAATAAAATATTGTTGCTATGTTATAATTATGTAGCACTTGTGGGTATTTACCAGCCAAACTATTTTAAATATGATGGTTTTAAAGAAAAAATTAAATACATTAGAAACATGTCAAATAAATAAGAATGAAAACTCGTCATGAGTTTCAGGTAAATGTTATCCAATTATCATAAAATGCCATACAGCCTTATATAAGTATGCAATATTTTTTTTAATGAAAGAATACTAAGCAAAAATTGGAGTTCATTATTTTTCGTACATAATCCGATAAATCTTGAAAAGCGTGACTTAATGTCCATATATAGGTGATCCAAACAAGCATGCAAGAAGTTTTCCTGTTTGCAGAAGCTATCAGTCGCTGTAGACAGCCGAAGAGTGAAGTGTAAGTGAGAATTATCATACTTCTGGTTATGGGAAAAGAATGATCAAAACACATCTATATAATTTCACTATATATATATAAATTCTACATTTACTATTCTTTTAAATCTCCATTAGTTTCACACACGTTAGACAGATGGCGTCCCAAGTACAGTTTATTTCTTGCTAAAGGTCATTTAAACAGAGTACACAATTTCTCTTCTATATTTTGCTGATTTTTTTTAAAAAAATTTTATGTTCTCGAATTTTTGAGTAAGTTTTTGGATTTATATATATTTGCTCCTTTTCTTCTTTCTTTTACTTCTATTTCCTTTTATGCATTATACACGTAAAATAGTTTTATATCTTAATTGCTTTCTGTTTCTTTACATGTGATAATTTTAAGCATAAATCATTTTGTTTTCAATCTTCGTTTATATTCTTCGTTCTCGGGCTATTATTAACATTTCCTGTTGAAGGGGGAAAGTTAAGATCCTGTAAAGCATGTTTAACCCTACTTTATTGTTCTAAGTCAGTGAGAGCTTTAGAAAGCATAATCGTTTTCCATTTTGATCAGTTAGGTGACTTTTTCTTTATAAGTTGCTTTCTAAATCTTTACCTGTCCATTATTTCTTTGATTTATTGCTATACTTTATTTTAATATTTCTTTTAGGATATATAAATACACACACATATACATAAAATAATTTTAAAAAATTTGCAGTTATAGAGACTACCGATAGAAGTAAAAACTTTTTTAGTATTAAAATTTGAAATTTCATAATGTTTGAATTAAAATTATCAACATCAATCTGGTTTTCACATCTATTGACACTCCGAGCAAAAATTATATGCATGTTTATATGGTTTTTTATTATTCAAATATATTACGGGCTGTCCAAGATCATGACAAAATATAAATACAATTCAATTGAAATAATTAATATACAATAGTATTTCTTATGGATAGTATTTGTATTTACTTAAAATTCAAAGTACTTGATTTTTAACATTTTAATTGTTTGCATCATTGTCATCATTAATTTCAATAATACTTAGACTTTTTTTATACTTTCAATTATTTAATTTTGCTCTAAAAAATATACAATAGGCTTATGTAAAGTAAGAAAGGAAAATGTTTGATTCAAATTTATCTAAGTATCGCGTAAAAACCGCACCGATCGTCGTTTTAAATTTTGTAGTACTGAGTTTTCGATCATTGGAGATATTTAATTAAGTGTTTCATTTAGAAATTCAATTAGTGGTAGATTTTTATCATCTGCTAAGTTAATATTGAAGTCTCCACTTAAAATCATTGGTACATTATCATATATTTTTCGCCAAATCTTTTTTCGAGTATTTCAGAACTTTCTTTTGTATAAATCATCAAGTTTTTGAATAAAAATTGTTGTATCTGTCTCATAGATTTTCCAGGCGAAATATAAACGGCAACCATTAATATGTATTGCCCATTCTCGGAATCGCAACGAGCAATGCAAAGTATATACACATTGAACTTTTCACTAAATCCATTCAATTTCACTTATAAGATTTACACAGCACTATACGTCAGCTGCATAGCTACAGATATACTGCTATAAGATGTCGGTGACGCAAGCGCATGAGATTTCATCCCTCCAAAAAGTGTCTAAGGCGAACAGCACACTGCGCATGCGCCAGTCAGAGCATGTCGGTGACGCGAACCCATAAGATTTTCCCCTACCAAAAAGTGCCCAACGCCGCTAAAGAAGTTTTCACTTCAATAATTTTTATAAATTTCATCTTTGTGGAAGCATTGTTATTTCAGTACTCTTGCAAATAAAAACAGAACGTATGTTTACTATTTTATTTTATCTTCCGATGCGCGTTTTTCCCTTATGATTTAAAAACTACGAGCAACACGATTCTTCCGGATTAACCGGAAACGCCGAAAGAAATTTCAGTTGGAACACCGTGTAGTGATAGAAAAAATCGGGAAGCGAAGAAATCCTACGAGGAATGGCAAAAGTAACATTTTCTGGGTATCGTGTTTAAGTGCACGGCAAACAGCTCAACACAACTCGAGAAGACAGATGCGGGAAAAAAGCGGATTAATCTCTTATTTCATAGTATTTAATGGAAAAGGATCTGAAATATAAGGGATTTTTTTCCTAGAAATATTAGGTCCACTTCTTTTAGTTCTATTCGAGAAGACGCATTTCGTATAAAGTTACAGTTAATGGGAAGTTCGGATTTTATTTATTTAGTGGAGAAAAATACATTTTCATTAAATACTTTGAGAGAAAGGAGGCATGCATTAATATTTTGAGAGATATATTACATCTAATAGAATGTAAGCTTAAATTTTAGAATTTAGAGAGATAGATTAAAATTTAAAAGTGAGTTCAATATATATATTATTTACAGATATATATTTATAGATGTCGTCGTATATTCCAGCGTAACATACAGGGTGTTTCTAAAATCACGGGACAAACTTTGAGGTGTGCTACAGCTCATTAAAACTATTTTTGTGTAGGAATACAGGGGGGGGGAGGTCCGCTTTGAGGAACAAACAGAAGAAATAACACATTAACAGAAACATAAAACATTCTTTGGCAACATACTTAATGTGTTATTTCGTGAGAAATTGTTGAAACAGTTTTACAAATTGCATCCACCAAGAATCTAACAATAAAACTCTCCAAACGGTTGGTTCACTCACATATAAACGACCTACTACAGCCTTTGTACTTGAAGCGAGTATTTCGTCCACATGGTCCAAGATGACTTCATCCAGGTGTGTTTGTCGTACAGTCCTCGATCTACCCCTTACATCAGTCCTGACGATCAATGAACCATTTTCACAAAGCTGTCGATGTAATTGATGAAACATTTTGTGGTTCAGTTTTGGTTCAGTGTGGTTTTGGTTTCCAAAACAAAAAAAACCTGGCTTCTACTTGAAAAGAGTTCCGATAAAGCCGTTACGTTGCTCTGCTGTTACCATTAAAACCACCGTACATTAGCTGCATGTAAGCATCTAATGCCTTTTTGCTATTTGTAAAAACAACCATAACGGCCGGAATCTCATGCACAAATGCCGATTTGGGTAGTGTAGCAGATCACTGGCACACCGCTTTGCTGCTTTCAACTATCACCAATATTGCCAGCGAATCACGCCATAAAGGTCGCCAAGCACGCATGACGGTTAGTGGATGAAATTTCTAAAAATGTTTTAACATTTTTTCTACGGAATCACTCGTTAAGTTTACTGGTAATGAACATTTTACGTTTCCATTAATATGTCATTTTTCTTCTGTTTGTGCCTCAACGTTTAACTTCCGCCTATATATTCCAAAACAAAATTTTTTTGTTTCAGTGAGATATACCACATCTCAAAGTGTGTCACGTGATTTTAGAATCACCCTGTATAACGCACACCTAATTTTTGAACAGCACTTTTTAAGTCTTAGGTGTATTAGCCAAACATGCGCATTTTTATTTACGAATATACTTGACATACACATGAGCAATAGTCTTATAATTTGAGGCTCAGAAATAGTGTGTGAGTGTGTAATAAAAACATGAATGAAATTAAACTTTACACACTTAAAAAATCGTGTAAAAATTACGTAAAATCTAAGAATCTAGATACCAATCAGGATTATTTATTTATGAATCAGAGTAACAGTGTTGGTGAAAAATAAATAGAATTCGAAAATATTAAGTAAGATGAAAATGACGAAAGTTCGTGCTATCCAAAAATGAAAGTTAAAATAATATGCCATTTCTTTTAATTAAACAGTAATGAGGAATATGTAGAAATCTAAATTTTTTGTCTATGCTCATCTTTTCAAAGCTATTATTTTTATATCCAAAGTAAAACGCGTGCTCGTAAATTTGGATCTTATACTTTGTGTTTAAAGAGCGCGTTATAGCCGGAATGTACAGTAAGTGGGTACAATTTAGATTGTTTTGTTAGGTCTATTGTTATAAAATACGTGATGTTTTGGTACGTATGCTGATTTTTAAAACACACGATAAAAATCATTATAAACGTGTTTGAATAAAAGAAGAATTTTTACTTTGTTTTTGAAACATTTTGTGCATAATTGGGCCAAAAGTAGTCATTAAATTTTTTTTCTTCAATAGAGTTCCTGTGTTTGATAGAGAAATAGTGAATAATGAAATTCCCCCACCTGGTCAAGCGGCAAATTAAGACCATTTTATCGAGAGATTTGTGCCATTTGAATAAAGTAATTCTACAAAAATAATCACAATATTTGCAATAAACTTTTGAGAAAAATCATGAGTTTGCATCTTGGTATTGCGTTCTATCACAATGCCATTATTATTCGTGATATTTTAATCAAAACATTAAAAAAATACGGCTCTAACAGCTCCGTATTTATTTGATATTTTATTTCGACGGTTGAAAGGAACTCTCTTTGGATTCCTTTTTCAATCTATTGATATATTAAAAAAAGAAATATCGATAGGAGCCTAGGGTGTGTGTGTGTGTTGTGACGGAGCTCAAAAACACATTTTAAGGCACTATTTGAGGATTGGAAAAACATGCAAGCAGAAGGGCATTGAAGGAGGTCTAAGAAATGTTGATCAATAACTTGATACCCTTTGTTTTGTAAGAAAATTTGGGGTACTTTTTGATTGGAGTAGTAAATCGTACTTCAATATCTAAATAGAGATAAAAGATAAATAGACATATTGGATTGATCCTCAAATTAAGTGCCAAAATGAGCTGGGTGTTCAGAAACTGTAGATGATCGAATTACACAATAAATGCTTTAAAATTGGTGGCAAAACTTAATTAAGGTTCAGGTTTTCTTGTAAAGATAACATGGTTATTAAATGCTCTTAGTTTGTATTTTGAAATGGAATTGACTTAGAAACATTCTTTATATTTTAAATTTTATATCAATTTTCAACAAGAGTACTTAATTGTTTTGCACGAGAAGGCAAGAGTGTGTTGTACTTTTTGTACGGTATTTTTCTGGTTTTTCAGGAGAGTCAGGAAAACATTTATAAGTAACTGTAGAAATAATGCTAAGATTTAATATATTACTTGCTAATATTACATATTAGAAAGGAAAAAGTATTAGATCTATATATTGATTTATGTATGATCTGCACTACTTTGTATGAACTGCATTGATTGGTTGTTTCAAATATAACAAATTATCGCCAATCATAGTTATTGCTCTTGGTTTCAAAAGTGATGCAATACTTTCTCTTATAATCTTTGCAGGTGTTTTAATTACCGGGTAGAATTTGCATAACGTTTAATTTTGAGAACTTTAAATATTCTTTTTTACGTTATTTTGGGATTTTAATTTTATCGAAGATAAATTTCTTCCAGATTTGGTTACACTACTGACATTCGATGTTAAAGCAATTTACTCCAATATTCTCATCATTGAAATCGATACAACTGTTCCTAAATGAATCTCCATGAAAACTATATTTCTTCTTATTAGATCATTCTAAAAGAATACGTTGAATAACTTCCTCTTTTACAAATTTTGAAGCCATGATTTGAAAAATTCTTGTAATAATTTTCTCAACAATGTAAATAAATTAATTGCACAATATAATACAGGTTAACTATACAATTATGGAAAAGCACATACAAGTTGAAAGGGTTGTTAACTTTACGGAAAAAGCAAAATACTGCTCAATATTTTACAAAATAACATGAATTTAATCTTAATGCCGGACAAACGCATTTCGTCGTAAATGAGGCGAAATGAATAAATGTATGGGAATGATTTCAAGAAGTTTTAGTCATTGTACAACCTATGACAATAAAGTTCGGTGAATGAAGCCAGAAATGCCAATCTGGCAACACTGGAGAAGCAAAACACTGCACATTCGTAGCGGCAGTATTGGCCATCTGCTCTCCCCGTTTTTCGTTTGAGATTATTTTGTGTTCCGTGTCAGACTTGTTTTACAAAGTGCTTTTTTAGTATGTTGGTTCTTAACTGAGAACAGAAAAACGAACAAAATTAACTGTAAGCATGATAGCTGATGAACTGCAGATTAACTGTTAATCCGTGCGACAAATCATTACCCAGAATTTATGGATGAGAAAAAGTGTTATTGATATTGACGATATTCCTAACATCCAACGAAATGTGACGAGGCTTTTGAACTCCATCCCAAAAGCAGACTTCTTGCAAAGTTTTCAGGACATGTATAGCAGATCTCAGCGGGGCATAGTTATGGGAGGTGATGATTTCGAAGAACAAGAAGGTAACTTTCATTAATATTTCATCTAAGTTAATGTTAAAGGACTATTCACCGAACTTTATCGTCAGAGGATGTGTTTGGAAATGGTATGATAAACAACACTTTTGTCGTAAAAAATTTCCACAAAGATTGATAAAAATAATCGTTTAAAAATAATAAAATTATTTTTCGTCAATTAAACCTGATGTAACATAGTAATTCTAGCAAACGATAGTTCATTTAATTTTTATCAATATTTAAAAAAGCATCGTGTTAGATGACTGTATTTTACACGCCTTTATGACTTCGAATGTATCAGAAATACATTTTTCTTTGTTCGATATTTGTAATTATTTTCAAAAGCTCAAATGATTATTAACATTGAAACAAAAGACAGAAAGCTAAGGAAAACAATATCAATTATTTGTTTACGTCGAATGTTTTTGAAAAGAATTCCGAATATAAAATTCGAATAACTTTTGAATATTTAATACGCCGATACTGATCACATACACATTGTAAGGAAAAAAATAACTTGAAAATTTTTACGTTTAGACTGACTATATATACAATCAAAGACGTTCGTTATGAAAAATGTAATCAGAAATCTCTAGGTGCATGAATTAAGCATGATTTTCTTCATAAATAATCAAAATGCCGTTTGAATATACAAATGTTACATTTTAACCAGTAGAAGAAAAATAAAAAATAATTGTATTCCAAAACATGTCTCTGTTTGCTTTTGTCTGTTTATCATTGAAGTAAAGGAAAGGTTGCAATCCTTAGGAAATGAAAAATGAAGGCATTTTATCTTTCTCAATAAATGTTGATGTCATTCCGCTATATTTTTGTTTTCACCACAAGTAAAGCTAATCACGACATTGGGTTCTATCTCATTATCATTCAGAAGGATTATTTGGAACATACATCGAAAATTCCATTTTTTCCATCTATTTATGACTGATATTAAATCAAATAGCAATTTTCAAAAAGGACTACTAAACGGAGGAAATAAATTAGTTTCCTTTCATGCGAGCGAGTACGGTCGGGATAGATTAAAATTTCATTTGTTTTTGGATTACGAAACGTAGCATTGAAAGATATGAATAGTAAGTAATTAATTTCTAATTGGATGCACGAAACTTCGGGAATAAACACTCGCAATTAAGAAAATCCATTTTTGTGTGGTATTAATAAGTATTTTGAATGTATTTTCTTTACAGCAGTTGTAGTTTAGTATTGTAGGTCATATCACAGCGAGTGTAGTGTAGTCTTTGCCACCACACGCTCGTACACAAACACCCACTCAACAAAGCAAATAGTAAAAAAATGATAAAAAAATATTTTGAAATTGTAATATTGATCTCGCGCTTCCACGCACAAGTCCGGGGTTCATATCCCAGGCTAGGGAAGGTCGATTCAGCCTTTCATCCCTTTAATGTTTCGATAAATAGTACCAAGCTTTCTTGGGAACTGAACACTGGGCTGTGATAAGGTACTGTAACAAACTGTAATAATGTACTGTAACAATCTGTAACAAACTGTAATAAGATACTGTAACAAAATATGAAGAATTTGTGTGATTATTATGGCATTCTTTTAAAAAGAAAAAAAAACGTAAACATTTCCAGATTTTCTAAAGAGGATGTTGAAAAAGAAAATGAACTATTCCCAAAGGCTTAATTTTAATCTTTTTGTTTCTATAATTTTCGTAATCTCTCAAATTTGATTCAAAGCCTCACTAATATTACTTTAGATGTAATGATGTTTGTAAATTAAATAATAATAATTCTTGTACCAAATATATATCCATTCACAAAGAAGAAAAAATAAATATGTTTTTTAATGTATTAAAAGTATTAAAATAACATTTATTCTTAATCTTTATACCGACCTATAAATGAACAACTTCTAACAGAAAGGGAAACACCAGAAATCGTATCTTCCAGAAACCTATTGTTAACCACGCTATATTAATCTAGCAGACGATGTAAAATCGCTCGTTTACATTCCAGGCTCAAAAATCCCGGGGGAGGACGATATACCTCGCATGCTTTTTCATAGAACGCAATTCGTCTTCCAAGTACCACTTCCACAGTCGATGCTCCTATACCAGGCATAAAACGGCTTCGCCCGTAACGGTGTAGAACGTCTTGCAGAAATAAAAGCACGTAATCGCCTGACACGCCGTAAAAATGCATTCTATGAAAAATACTCAAAACTTTAAAACGCCATAAAAGGAGGGGTAGGGTAAAGGCACAGAGAGAAAAAAATTTTTGGATATCGGCCACAAGTGCTAGGCAAACATTCCCTAGAGTCTGTTCCTCAGATGCGGGAAGCTTTATTGTATTCTGCTCAATAGTTACTGATCCCAGGGGCCTATTTTAAAAGGGCTTCATGTTCCATTGCGCCCCAGCCTTATTCGCTGCGCCCTTGTTTTCGAGCGTCTATATCTAGGCCGGATTCCCGATTCGAGGATAGGAGAGAGAAAGGAAATTCAGTGACAAATAATGCACATTGTGTATAAGAAAGAGGTGGAACTTTGCATTTTAATGGTGCGTAAGAAAAAGGTAGAGGGTTTCAGAGAGAGAGGAAGGGAGTTTATTTATATCCCTTTTTTTCATTGTCTACCCCCTCAAATCGTGGAGGGTGTTGTGTAATAAAAGAGCGAGGGTAATAGGATTTTTGATATTTTTGGGTCTGTCGTTTGATGTAAGCGGAATTTTATGATGTGAATAATTTTGGGGGAAAAGGTGTATCATGGATCGAATTTTTTTTGACTGATAGGTATTTAAATAAAATATGTCTCGCTTTGCATTCTGCATTGCAGAGTGCATAAAAAGAAAAAAAACTACATAAAAACTTCCTTAATTTAATATTTTTTAGAGATTTAAAAAATTTTTTGGCTTTGATGGCTTGGAGGCAGCGTGCCCGCTTCAAATGCCTAATGTTGCGGGTTCGACTTCGGCTGGGGCCGCGGAAGCTTAGTGGCTAAGGAATTGGATCATGGCTGGCATGTCTTGAAATCGAGCCCAGTACCTCTAAAGACCCTCAATGCAAGGGAGCGATGCACTTTAAATCCGTCGAGAGCTCAAATGTCCTCCCTCTCGTTGGTGTGTTGTGGTAGTTAGGAAAGAGAGGTGCCAGCTCAGGTGTCGTTTTCATCACTTGTCCATGGTTCAAAATGACGAGGTCCGTCGCGTAAAAGCCCTCTTGTAGCTAAACAGTGCAAGGTTAATATTCACTCACTTATTCACTCGTCTTCAATTGGAGTCGATTGATTTTCTGGATTCGAAAATCACAGGCATGCATGTCATGTGATTATGTGGTATGTAAAATATCTCTAGAATATCAATTTGGCTCTGGTACTCTCTGCAAAATTGAGTCATGGCAATACTTAGCCCTCGACAGAGCCTGAATTCAATTAATTCAAGCTTCCAAATTTGGTAGCGAGGGCCACCACCACACAGTTGGTGTCTCTACTTAAATCACACATTTGGGGATTTGCGGTGTCTGCAAAGTATTAGTTGCGAAAATGCAGTTCATTAAGTAAAAAATTATTTTTTATGTATTCATTTTAATGGTGTTGAATAACATTTTAAAGTAAAGCTGATAACAATTTTAAAAATTTCTGTATTTATATTTTTTAAAATTTTATTTATTTTTGAAAAAGAAGCGTCAATGTATGTTACAACCTCGCTCCAGTTCGACACTCATACGCAATTATTTCACGTTTATGTTTACTTATATGTCAGGATGATATTACTCAGTCACAACTCAAATCATTAATTTCCACAAGTTTCTTTACAAATATATACAGGACTTTACTATATGCTGATTAAAATACTCAGTAATATGGGTAACTCGAAACAGGGCATATGCCTTAGCCCATTGTCTGTTGCTCTCGAGTGTGGGTATAAACACCACTACACCTTGACATTCCCTCGCTTTCAAAGCGCCCTCTATAGTTGGACTCTAAATAATATAATATTATGTAATGACCTTCTTTCTAAAATGAAAAAAAGAAACAATACACCTCTATAAAATTGATAAGTAGCAACAATAAATTAAAAAACTTATATATTTAAAATTTTGCTACTAAAAATAACAAATATTAGAAAAATTTCACATATCGTTGGTATTTTCAGCATCGTATTTTAATACAAGGCGTGTTCAGAAACTACGTATTATTTTGGAAAATCTCGCATAAAAAAATCTCTCTTCAAATCAAAATGTACTTTTACGTGAAAGAGCATGTCGAATATCACTTTTATGTATAGTTATCACCATTGCTCAGGCATTTTTCATATCGAGAAACCAACTTATCTATACTTTTTTTAATTCAAATCGCAGCCAGGGAAAATTTTTTGAAATTTTTGGAAATTATAACAAAACATTCTTATTGCAAATTGTCTGTTTTTGCGTATTTTTTCATTCACTTTTTCAACCAAACCATCAATAACAGCAGAAGGTGGCAAACTCCGTGCTTCGTCATAAACATTGGTTCCCCATCATTGAATCATTAATCATCATCATCAGTTGAACGCATTTTAGCGCTATTTCATCGTTGGCTACATTTTCTTCCAGAATCTCTACCAATTGGCGATTAATTTCAAAAGAATAAACACTTCTTGAGTTCAAAAAATGGATTACAGAATGCACTTCACAGACGGCGAGATCGTCAATCGTCTTATACATTTTAAACGCTTACTAAAACGTGCAAAAACAACACAATCCGGCTGGAATATATCACTGTGCAAACAATTTATCAGAGGCACGGGTGCACAAGTTTTGGACTACAAAACTTCCACTACATTTGCGGTAGAGCGAAATGATACTTTAATTTCCAAACGCCAACTCGTGAATTTTCTTAAAATTTATATTTAATGCTTCTTAATTTCATTCTTTGTTTCGTGCATTCCTATAGTAGACTTAATTTCGAATTCATATCTCAATATTGGTTCATCTTATAGAACAGGAGTAGCTTGCGGCCGATCGCGAAGCAAATTTTTAGATCAAACACAGAAAGACTGCATGTTAAGGTATCTGACTACCTAAAATTCGCCGTTTTGGTAAAAAATTTCGAAATTTCTTTTATGCTTTTATTTTATAGCCCATACATTTAAGATTTCAAAAACACTCTATTTTTTATTTCTATGTTATTTAAAAGCAAAGTTATAGCATAATTAGTAAACCGGTAATGGAGTTTACAAAACCGAGGTACCTACACAAAATATTTTTAAGATATTGATTTGAAATTTTCAGAAAATGTTTTATTTAGTTTTATCTCCAGTATAGACTATGATCTGTGTTTATATTTATGTATGTTATTGCACTTTTTGTGAGAAAATAATAGGGGTTTTTTTTGTAAAAAATTGAGTGCTTGCATAAAAAATGACATATATGAAAACTTTTCAAAGGTATTACAAATCTTTTAGCTCTAAGCACAGATAATGATAGAATTTTTATACTGTATAAATATTATTTGAATATATTAATTATAATTTTCAGTACAAGGTGTACCGTAACAGCAATTTTTCAATAAAATTCATTCAAAATTCCCAATATATCCAAAATTATTTTTAATTTTGTGGAAATTATACTAGTTTTATGTCCCATTTCAAATAAAACGTGTTTATTTAGTTTAAAATTTATATGTTTCAAAAAAAGTGCTCCGCGCGAAAGCAAACCTTGAATGAAGCACTTTTTCGCAATGCCTGTGACAACTAATAGATCACTACAGATTTAAATAGGAGAAAAAGATGATTTACGACACAAAAAATTGGCCCCCATTGTTATAGAATAATCGTGTTACGGCGCTAGATTTTGAAGACTGCGGTGGTGTGGGAAGGATATTAGGAGAGAGGGAGCGTGGGTTATATTAACACCGGGATATAAAGCAACACTAAGACTATTGATGACAGATCTTGTAAATTTAGGCCTCGGTCAAGTAAAGAAGACGACACCTGAGCTGGCACTTCCTTTCTAAGCTAACACACCACTCCATCGGGAGAACTCAGAGCTTGACAGATTTAACGTGCATCAGCCCCGCTCTACACTTTGGGTCTTCAATGGCGCCAGAACTCGAACTCGTGTCACGCCGGTCTGAAGTTGGTGGTATTCGGAGCGAGAAGTATCCATTCAAAATGCTGTTTTGTTCAGTTGGTCATTCTTTAGAATGTCAAAAACAGCTTAACACCTTAACTGATGGTTAAAAGTGACACAGTCCACCTCCCAGTGACACCGTTTTTCACATAGGTGTTTATATGCGATTTTTGGAGGAGGAAGAGGAAAAGTAGAAATAAGAAAAATTTTCTCTGACATGAGTAAATCCTCCTCAAACACAATCAAGGTCATTTTAATGCATTCTAAAGCCTTTGGAATAGTTTTACTGATAGCAGCACAAAGGTAAGAATCGTACTTTGAAATGAAGAATATATAAGTTCTGAGCACTCTCTCTCAACGCACTGGTTGATCAAGACGGATATATATGTCAATGGCACTTAAGGAGTTGATTTTTTTAAAGGGCGGCGATATATATTGATGATTAATTCAATAAAGATTTAAATTTATATTTTTTTAACTTTCTGATAACGTTTCAAATTTATATATTTTGTTTAATGCAGAATGTAGTTGTTGGTTTTTAATGTTTAAATTGCCTCGTATATAATAAATATTGATTAACTGTATAATTGCTTGCGTTTCTTATTTTTTAGGTTGTTAAAAATAGTTTACAAGGGGACATTTGAAAATTTTCAGTCAAAGAAATAAACCTTTTCCGCAATATGAACTTCTGGCGTCTTACATTATATACACTCGTGGCCGTTGTATCACGGTTTTGAGTCCACCTTGTATAGGGGGGCCCGATGCACGATAACTCTGTCGAGGCTCAATGCCCTCCCGTTGGTGTGGTGTGGTAATTAGGAAAGAAGGCAGCAGCTCAATTGTCGCGCTCGCCACTCAATTGAGGTTAAAAAAATTACATGATTCTTCCCCTATAGCCCTCGGGTTGCTTTATAGTACGTGGTTAATGTAAGTCACTCACTCCTCCATACTACATTCCATAATAATCGCATCACATTTATAGTATATAATTGATTCAAAATAAAACACATTTTAATATATTCACATCTTAAAATATATCTCTACAAATTATTCTAGTGAAAATAAAATCATCAAAGATTGAGCTTTGAAGCAAAAGATATGACATTTTCTTGGTCCATTCCTTTACTAAATGATTGATAAGAAAACGGAGGAAAAAATCTAATAGTCATCACGGAAGAAACCGGAATGAGTTCTTGTTACAAAGATCCTCTGAATCAATATCTGATAACTGGAAGGGGAAAAAAAGGGACCGAAAAAAATATCTCCCAGCGTCTAAAGTATAATTTCATTAAAGGGAGTTAGAGAGAGAAAAAGATTTTTCTACACTTTATATCGAGTTTCAAACATTGCTGCGCTTTATGTCTTTCTTTTGGCCCTTCTCCCTTGTAGCAATAGTAATTTGAGCCATTATTTACTTTGTTACGGATATATTTCAGATCTCTTCCCTCGGTTTTGTTTCTTTTTGAAGGATAATGCGTAAGAAAGAAATATCCTTTTTTTCTTCCTTCCCTTAACTCTGTCATTGATTTTATGTCTGATTTTCCCCTCTTCTCTCTCTCTCTCTTTTGTTGCAGGTGTTTAGTGTTATTACTAAGCAAGCTCGATGATTTTCCTTTCTCTTCTTTGAATTTAAGAATTTGAATCCGAGTTTATTTTTTTAAAGCAAATGGAAACAAAAAGAAAAATGATTTTCAAAATAATTCCTTTTGTAAATAACATTTCATAGGTTCTTTTATCATTAACCAGTTTAAGGTGACAACCATGTACAGACCAAAATTTGGAGATAGTTTTGGTAAATAGTGCAGAGTCCTTAAGAAATTTTGATTTTTTTTTTTTTTTTGCGCTTTGCTACCGAAAGGATATTGTAGCCAAGAAAAGTACTATTTCAATAGTAAATGAACAGAAGTGTACATGGCATTAAATCTAACGACAAATAGAGTCGCCAAATTTTATCAATCCATCAAATTTGGGGAGAAAAATATGAAAAGATGATTTCACGAGAAAATTCTAGAAAGAAGTATGACAGGTAAACTAACATTATAGTCAAACATATGACAGTGACATTGCATTTCCATGTGTCTTATGCTGAATTGTAATAATGGATTTGAATTGCTGTTTTTTTTTTGTTGATTACTAAAAGAAAATCCACTATTGATAACAAAAGTGTTACGTAGTAAACGCAATTTATTCTGAAGGGACTTGCCTTTAAGTTATAAAGATCTTCACTGCACTTCAAAAACAATCAACCACGTAACAATGCAACAATTCATTTCAAAGCATTTTAAAAATAATCGCCAAAATCACAAATCAAAGGATGCCAATTTTTACCTCTTGGGGCAACGTGTCTAATGAAACCTCGAAACATAAAAAAGCTATACAAGGTATTATTTCTGTAAAAATATTATTTGTAGTTGTTGAAAATTTTTTTGAAGTTTTATCTCGATAGTAAAAAATAAGAATCGAAATTTGTACACAATCCCCATGAAAAGCTTTCAATTACATGGAGTCCCAATGAGATGTAATTAGTACAAATAAAAATATTCCGTGTTCCATTGTTTGTAAGGTTATGTGTGACAATAGAATTATTTTGTAGAATGAATACAATGTATAACTATCACGTAACTTGTACAGTTGGATTAAAAAATAATATTTTTCTAATTCCGTTTCTCGCAGAAAAGCAATTAATTTAGGTAGAACGTTCACTTATAAAAAACAGCATAAAAACCTGAAAAATTAAGCATAATAAAATGTCTTTAGTCACAAACAAACTGTCATGCTCTGTTTCAACTTGAAGTAATGATTTTGCTTGATAAATAATAACTAGAGTACAATTTTTAATTTCCTAAGATTTTTCTTCTTCCCAGTTATGCTTATATTCATAATATTGTCTCTTGACGCATTTCGTGGATTTTATTTAATTTAAGTATTTTTTTTAAAAAGCATTAAATTTAGTAGGTGGAAAAGAGTGACATTTTAAAAAAGAAAAAACTTAAATTCTCAAAATATAATTAATTGAAATAAAAAGTATGCAATATATAAGTAAGGATGTTACAAATTGGAGGAAGTGTTCCTAATGCACAATTACATGTCTAGAAGATTAAGATATTTGAATATATGACAGTTATATATGTATTAGTAAAATTTCATTTGCTTTAGCAATAGAAGAAATAATGTTGAAAATTATATCACATGATTAATTGGAAAAGGCTTTAACTAAAGAAAAGTTATCTTATACTCATTTCTTCTTTTGAGGGTGATAGGTTATAAATTATATTTACTACTTTTGATGGCTATGTTGTAGCAAAAGTGGAATATATTTCGCTATTCGATGTGCTATGGCATTTTATGACAAAACTTTATTTTTTAATGAATTTTTATAGTTTTGATTGGTTTCTGGAGCAATGTATATATTTATATTAAGTCTTAATGTTTATTTTATGATGACAATCCTTTTTAAAAGAAAAAAATTGTCATGGCCCGTTGATTGTGGGTGCGAGAAAGTTTAAGTAAGAAACAGGCATGATCTAAGACTAACTACTTTTTTTCAGGCTTTAGCACTCATGAAAATTTAGAGAATGCTCTCTGATAACTAATACCAAGGAACAATAAAACTTATTAATCTTATTAGATATTTATTAGAAGCACTTATATTATTTATTCTCTTGAACGCTCTTACTACCAATATGCTAAATCGTCGGACATAAAGTGGACACGCTTGCGCGCGCGCGCGACTTCCCCTTTTCAATATGAATCCTTTCCTTTTAAATTAATACTACAAAGTGCAACCACCGGTCTCTCACACTCTGCTTTCTGCTTAGGATCAACTTTCAACCATCACCTCGCCTACTCCACAATTGACATTTAAATAGAAGTTTGCATTTGCATAAAATCAAGTCCTCTCTATGGAAAACGGTTCTTTATTGAAATCACAATTAAAAAGAGTATTTTACTCTAAGAGGATTAGTAGAACCTCGAATAGAACCCATTACAAATTTCAGAAATTTTTTTCTCAATAATTACTTTTCTCTATAGAAACATAATGCATCTAATGCAACCCCCCATAAATTGTTTAAATATTACAAAAACCCGGAGTTAGAGGCTTCCATGCGAAATTGAAATAAAAGTTACACTTAATTCAAAGAAAGACTGTGTTACTTTTATTTTCAATTATTTAAATAGATATTTAAAAAAAAGCCAAGATACATTAGCAATTTACACCAGATGGCTCCATTGTGCACACATTTTAAATCGCACAAAACAATTCGACAATTCCGACTCCACACTGTTGAGTTATTAAATGTTACAGAAAACCATTTTTAAAACCAAAGCAACAGAAGTTAAAAATCAGTCGGAATACGATACGAAGTAAAACACAAACAGAACTCAAATGCCTGCTCATAGATTATTGATGGACTCATTCATCCGTAGTGGGGAGCGCAAGAATTCTGTCTATAATTTAAATCGTTTTTTCGTATACTTCGTAATAAAAATATAAAGACCCCCACTTGAAGTCAAATCGATTCTTTTTTTTATTTCTTTTCTTTTTTCTCTTCTTCTTTTAGCTTTTACGACGTGCGCTGTACACCTCTAGCCGCCCCCAACGCTTCCTTCATTTTTCTTATCGCTCTTCAGCCATCTGCTAAAGATACCAGGCAGAAGGTTTTTAAACGCTAAACCCTAGTAAATTGAGCCCAACGGTATGTTGACTTTAGAAGGCCTGCAGATGTAAGGGTATAAAATAAATAATAAAAAAATAGGGGAAAAAAAGAAAATGGAGCGGAAGCTAAAATATCTAGGAGTTTTAGAAACTGTGGATATTTCTTGTGAGTTTATATATTTTAATGTTTATTTTTAGGAATACTTTTTCTTCCCTTTTGCATGTGCACTTACTCGCATGTCCTTGTGCATCAAGAAGGATAGGGAAAAGGACAGATTAAGGATACTTCGAAGTAAATGCAACAGTGAATTATTCATGTGAATCTATTCAGATCGCGAGAGAAAAGAGAGTGCTTTTTTTTTCATTTTAGATTACAGAATCGATAAATCTGAAGAGTTTGCCTTCTGTCTATATAAAATTTGAAGAAAAAAAAATTAGACAGGTGTGTTTCCATTTTTTTTATCTTCAAGAAATTTTGACTATTTAATGCATATTGATTCTTACTATGTATACGTTTCTCTTTTTCTACTTGCTTATCTATATTTGATGCATACTAAATTCGAAAAAAAGACCCTAGTGCCAGAGATAAATTCTTTAATATCCGTGAGAAAAATGGAAATTAAAAGAAAAATTCTGCTTTATTGAAGAATTAACAGGCAGTAAAACTTCTTATCAGAGAATTTATTTATAAATTAGGTTTAGAACTCCTCTTATATGATAAGAAAGGTGCGTTGCTGGAATCTTATATTGTAATTTTTATATGTCTCAGCACATCTAAATAATTTTTTTTATAAATATTGATTATAACTTAATCTTTCTAGTAAAACGACTCTCAATGAGTGAGTGAATATTAACGTTGCACTGTTCAGCTACGTGAGGGCTTTTGGCGACGCACCACGTAATTTTGAACTATGGTCAAGTGACCAGGACGACACCTGAGCTGGCACCTCCCTCTCCAAACTACGACACCACACAGACGGGAGGATGTTTGAGCTCTCGACAGATTTAACGTGCATGGCTTCCCTACACGGCGGGTCTTTAGTGGTACTCGGCTCGAACTCATGACTTGCCAACCACAATCCGATACCTTCACCACCAGGCTGCCGCGGTCACGTAAAAAGGCTCTCAGAGTGAATTGATGAAAATTCCTCAGATATTTATTTTAGTAAGAAACTAGAATACAGCATTTAATTTATATGTTAACAAAAACCAATGGTATATATATAAACACGCACAGACAAAAGCTTTATTCAGACTGTTGGTTTTGATTGCATAATTAATAGCAAATTTCTAAAATGTTGGAAATAGTTAACGTAAATAGCTAGGTATAAATATAGTAATAGTCGGTAAAACGATTAAAGTAAATGGTTAAAAGAGTCCTTAATATAATTAACGGTAAAATATCAAAATCCTCAGTTGTGTTTTTGGAGATCAAGAAAGTCAAAGAAAAATATTAGCGCTCACAAATACTGCTCAATACTTTAAATCTTTAAAATTCTTTTGTTGCAAAAATATTTTTTACACTTTTTACAACTTTAATTTGAAATATATTTCAAAATTGTTCAGTAATTGAATTAAATGGAAAAAAAATACATTTTTTGTATATAAATTTAGTTGTATTTTTTTTAAAAAAATTAAGCAACACACACACACAAATTCAGAAAATCGAATTAACAGTAGTATTTCGGGAATATTTTTTAAGTTGTACTAAAGTAAATTATGTCCTCCCATTTTAGATATTTTTAAATAAAAATAAAAATCTGAACTATAAACGTTGCAAGTTTTAAAATTTATAAATTGGATGCTATGCTCTTTTAAAAAATATAATAATTATATGTTTAAAAGTAGTGCTTAGACCAGAAAAATTAGAGATCCGTTTGGGGCTGTCTTCTTTAAAGTTCAGTGTAAGAAAATGGTGAAATAATAGAATTAATTCAATTCAGTGAAATTGAATATTCTTATTTAAACTATGTATAAAATGTTAAATTTTCAAAGAAATAAAAATATGCCTATTTTAATTTAAAATTTACGGAAATTAGCCAGGAAACATTTAAAATCATGAGGAAGCCGCACTCTACTATACTCTTATTCTAGAAGACAAGAAAATTTGGGTAATTATAAATCGCTTCTTAACAAGAGTATACAAAAATATCCCCTGTGATCCATGAAATGCCTTTTTTCCATTTAAATTTATAGAATCATTATCTTTCTTGAGTATCATAACTTTATAGTTTAATGATTTACTTAATATTATACATTACATTCTTACACAAGGAAATTAAACATCAAAAATATGCACAAAAACTTTTCTGAAATATAATAGTAATACTGGGAGTTTTAAGAAGAATATTGTAAATGTACATATCTTTTTATATAATTACTACCCAAATGGTTACCCCAAACTAGTTGAATAATATTTAAATATAATATTAAATACATTTGAACATATTATAATTTTATGAGCTTTGAATGCAACAGTCCCTTGAGAGTCGTAATTTAGTTAGCTCGGCCTCAAAGTTATTCTAATATCGAAGTCTTTAATTATAATGGTATTGTGTGTGCATTATCTTTCTCCTAAATTGTTTGGATAATGAACATTAATAAACATTTCTACATAATTGCCTTTATCAAAAATACGTAATGTAGTACAATGAATAGTATAACACGGAGTATCTTTTGTTGAAATTTATGTTTGAATCCGCTAAACGTAATATGTTTTTATAAATAAAAGGCAATAATGTGGTAAAAAGCGTTATAATTTTTTGCTCCAATAAAGCTAAATTTCTCAAATTGTGGGGTGCACCTCTTTAGTGGGCGTGATAACCTTATGAGGGGGACGCTAGGAAATTGAATAATCGAAAACAAAAGATTATTTAAAAAAAGTATTAATTTACTGAAAGTAAACAAAAATTATATTCTGCCATAATAAAGAAATAAAGTACACATTTACACTGATATAATGCACTTATAAATATATCAGAACTGCGCAATGTATTTTATAACTAGTTTAACAATACTATGTCATGAACAAGTTTAATATTTACCAGTGACCCCATGAAACTGTCATATATAAAGTTATATGAACAAATTGACACTCATCTTGATAATTTGTACGGTTTATAATTAATCCCTTAAATGCAGATTAAAAATTACTGGTTTCGCTCCCCAGTTCCACCGTTTAACCTGCAAGCAAGCGTATGTGGTGTATGGAGAGGGGGTAGAAAAGAGGAATAAAAAAGGAAATTCTCTGAAACAAGTAAATCCTTCACAAACACTATCAATATCATTTTATTGCATTCCAAAGCTTTCGGAATAATTTTTTGAATAGCAGTTAACATAAAAGATCGCATTTCAGAAAGACGTATATATATGTCCAAGACAATTAACGCACTGTCTAAGTGAGACATTTATATACGTGGTTAAAGTCGTATTGTAGGTTAAACGTCAGAGTATAGTATTATTGAATTCAGTGCATTGTCATTGTATGGAGGGGGGCGCGATGAAACTATGATTGAATATTGGATCGCAAATTTGAACATTGGAGAAGCACTGTAATACTGAGCTTTTAGTAAAATATCAATGGCTTGTGATATTTTGTAGCGTATAATGTAGCTTGATATTTTGGTTTGTGATATTTTTATGGGTTTTTTGTTTTTGTTTTTAAGTGGGTTTCCCGTAAATAATTTCTTTAATGTCCTGAAATATATGACGTATTTTAATTAACCTTACTTTGTACAGGAACCATGATATATGGAAATATAACTGTAATGGAATATGAAAATGTAACGGTGATAAGAAAGGGGAAAATTAGAGAAATACTACCAGGGAATAATCATAAAGAGTCCCTTAAAGCTTAGCAGAAAGCTTAAAAAAAGTTCTGAAGTTGTTAATAGTTGAACTCAGAGATGTCTAGGGAAAAATCATAGCTTAACACATTTTTGAAAATAATTGTACATCTCTAACACTCTCTCCTATAAAAGTCAACTTCGTGAAAACTTTACTTATGGATTATATATTATTTAATTTTATAATTTATGTAATTCATTAAGACATGGTTAAAAGAATAGATCAGGACTTGATCATGAATAATGAAACATATATTAAACTTCTCCTATATCTGTGATTATTTCTGATTCAATGTTGTCTTTGAGTCCCAATCCACTACAACTTTGCATTTAATTTTGTCTAAGCATTTATCAATTATAGAAAGGATGTTTATATCTCAAAAAATGAACTTCATTTTTGCTGAAAAATTTGTTTAAATAATTTCAAATAATAAAAATGTAAATATTGCAATTTATGTATGCATTGTTAAAACATTGTGTGTGGTATGTTGTTTTAAAAATTCGACAACTTCAATTTTCACATTTACTAGATTGACAGATTTAAGTCAATAACTTCTTCAGATAAGGAGCAAATTATAATTAATCTTTTGAAAATCTAGGATGGAATTAATTAGTTCGAACAAAATAAGATTTATAATTAGCTAGAAAAAAAAATTAAGTTTTATTGTTAAACTGACGAGTATTTTGCATTTTCTTTGTTTCCAGCATCCAGCTTTAATTTTGAAAGCAGAAAGAAAAATAAGCAGTTTTCAAAGGCATCCAAGGTTTTCTCCCAAGTACGAGAAAAGGAAAACCTTTTTTTTTTAATTTTTCCGACAAGTTATGACTTCCAGCTACGTAAATCAGCATGTTTTTACCATGCTCGAACTATGAGCTATCCTTATCTGACTTGCAAACAAGCTGTTCAAGAATTAAATCTAATCTTCAAAAGCCACGTTTTTCTGATCAAGTTACAAGTAATTTTTCAAATGAAGATAATCCATTGACAAGGAAATATGTGTGTTTTTTGAAAAAAAATCTTCACTCTTCTAATTACTCCCTTCAAAGGGTTCTGCAAAATTTGGATAGTTGCCAGAATAACTAAAACGATGGAGATTTTGGGTGCATAAAATTAAATTCTAAAGAAAAAAAATTTGAATTCTAAGATAAACCAGCTTTTTTTGTGTTTTCACATAACTTAGCTATCAAACTATGCATGTGGTGAAGAATTTTTAATTATCCACTTTCGGCATTATAATGATTGTTTAGAAAATGTGTATTGCGTATTGTATTTCATACTTTTTAAAAACATAAACATCCAATCAGTTGCGAAAAATCTTATTGATAACTTTCTTATGTTTAAAATATTTTTCATTTTCTCTAAATACTATCAAATGAAGCTAATCATAAACAGACAAGCATTGTATGCCATTGCGGATTTCTAAGCTTTATTAAAATTTGTATTAATAATTCTAAAGCACAGCACTTTATTCAAAAATTAATCCCAGAAGTATAATTAAAAGAAAAAGAGGACTGATTAAAATAAATGAAAATAATTTCGGTAATAGCAAATTTTTCAGAGAAGCAATTGTTATACTAAAGAATCGTAATAAGAGAAATTTTCGGAAGATTTCAAAGAATTTCGATTATTTCTTTGTCCGAGCTATTATCGCGAAATTAAAACTAAAGATTTAGAATTTTTTTTACTGTGAAATCATTCCAGAATAATTATACAAGCATATTGAGGTTGTTGATTCACAAAAGAATAATATTTTTTGTCGTTCCTGAAAGCGAGTTTAATTTAAATTTCGAATAAGAATTTCCAAAATAAAAATAACTTTGATGAGAACTGTTATCCGAGATGCGTTGTATTACATTCTAAAAGTCGTTCATGCTTTGAGAGAAAATGAGAATATAAGTCGGGGGGAGGAGTCGAAAAAAATGATGAAACTACAGCAAAATTCCTCTATTCTTTTCAGTTTAAGCATAGTTTGTGTGTTTTTGATTTATTTATCGTCACTGGCTTCTTCATTAAAATTCTCGTTTTCGCAGTCATCCACCTACGAACTAATTAGACACCCTAATTTCAAGTCCTACTGATAAATTTTCATTATTACAACACTAATTAAAAGAGCCGTGGGTTCATCTGCTCGCGAGAACGTCTCATGAAAAAGACATCTTGATTAAAAATGGCGTCTTCTTTTGCGCGGGAAAGCTGAAACAAAGAGCTGACAAAGAAGCCTGCCACGCCATTCCAAATTGTCGTTTGACGAGACCCTTTCTTCCCTTAACGACATAACGGAATTAACAACGAACTGCGGAACATTCTTCAAGGCTGGAGGATCATTAAAAATGACAAATTGGAACGAAAAGTTTACCTTTTCTTTTAACCCGAACATAAATAAGCGATCCGCTGGGCTAGTTTTTAATGACTTCGTTAAACGTATCGAATAGCCGTTGCCGAGCCAGATGTAAATAATAAGAAAATTCTACGACTCACTCTCCCACCATCTAAAAATGGCGTCGCTATTTTAATTAACGCGGTGGTTCGTTCTGCGTGCCAGCAATAGGTGGACATTTTAATTAAAGCAGTTTTCTGGTACATATTTGATGATGGAGGATCTAGGATTTCAGTCTGGCTTACGAACCTTTAAAACTTGGTAATAGGACACTTTATGTCGCTGATTAATACGCTTGCCTTGCGTTCTCCGCGCGTAAATTTGAAGAACGGAGAGAGGGGGTGGATAAAAACGCAGGAAAGCAATGTAATCTAAGTCCCCGTGCTTATTTGCAGCTTTGGAGTTGTTTTCGTTTGTGATGGTTGCGTTGATGGGTGGGTTAGAAGGAAAACAATTCGTTTCTAAAAGAATGTATTTATCCGATTTAAATTAAAACAGTTTAGTCGCGCAAATACAAATAAAGAATCAATTAGAGAGGAGAATAAAATAAATAAACAACGCGAAGCGGATATATTGTTTCAAAAGAGATCGATTGGTGATGGTATTTCTTAGAAAAAAAGCTGACTTGTTTCTTTAAATATATTTAATGTGTTAAATCTAAAAGGTAAAGCTGTAAGGAACTTGATCCGCGGATCTTTTTTAAAAAGCGCTTTTATATCTGGTTTATTTCTATTCCATGATTTAAAAGTATCAGTTTACCCATTAATTTTCCATCTTTTCTTTTTTTAAATTTAATATTCTGCATCCCATTAAAAGTTTTTGATTATTCCAAAGACGTTTTGTTCTTCCACAATCTATTTTTTGTTCCAATTAATTTATAACAATTTTATATCATTAAAATGGAATGTCAAGTTAAAAAACATGAGAATTGTCAGGATTTTCATCAAGGTTCTAAGACTGCAATGGTGGTTAGTGACTCTTTTCCTCTGTATGAAAAGGGTGAGTGATGAAAGAACCACTCGTGAGTGAGTGTGTGCATATTAACGTCGCACTCGAAGGCTTTCGACGACGGACCTCATAATTTTGAACCATGGTCAAGTGACGAGGACGACACCTGAGCTGTCACCCTCTTATCCTACCACACCATGCCAACAGGAGGATGTTTCAGCTCTCCACAGATTTTACGCGCATCGCTCCCCTACACGGTGAGTCTTTAGTGGTACTGGACTCGAACTCGTGACATGCCAGCCACGATCCGATAACTTGACTACTAGGCTACAGTGGTCACAAAACCACTCGTGATTGATATGTCAAGTTCAAAAATTAAAAATTTGCATTCAAAGACGAATTTCGTACTGTAAGTCCAGTTGAGTTATGATGAAGAACAATTAAACCAACATTTTAGCATAAAAATTCGCGTAAAACTACTCATATAAGGAAACTGGTAGAAGAAAATGGAAAGTTCTCACACTGATACAGAAAAACATTATCCCTCTATGTAAAATGGATTCATTTAATTCCCCTTAATGGAGGGGTAAGGGGAATTAAATGCTTTAAGACAAAGATAATATAGAAAATTTAAAATATGGAAATTAATCCAAATATTAAAACTCCTATTTTGCTTTTTTTTTAATTATTATTTTTTAAATTTTTGCCACTGAATTTTTCTAAACTGGAAGCATTTAAGAATCCCTCTTTCACAATTTCTGCATCAGTAAACGGTTTCATATGACTACCAATGATATAACAAATTTCATAGAGTGCCTTTGTTATGGCTGTGACATTACCACTGACAAAACACTTTGTTGCTGTTGTAAAGATTATTAAAGAAAGCTTATTAATCACCTCTTGAAAGAGATCTTCGAGGAAATAATGTCATTAAACGATTCCTGTTTATTGGTATTTTTGAAATACACTTTCATGACAATTCAAACAATTACTGAACCACTCTTGTTTTTAACTACAAAATATAGTCAACTTGCCAATCGTCTTGAAACAATCTGTTTTATTCGAATATTTTTCGCTTGCAAGATATTAAAGATAGTTAAAGATTAGTTCCACTCATAAAATGGAAGCTACTCCACTGTTGTCTATTCTCACTAATCAGAAAACAAAATATCAATTTGCGCCCATACGACATAGACAGCCAAAAGCAAAATTGATATATTTGATTTTTTAACAAAGTATTTCCCACCAAATTTTCATAAATGAATGCATTTTTCAGAGCAATGGGCTGTGACCTGGCCACTTAAAAAGGCTCGGTGGGCTGCAGGTTAAGTATCGCTGCTCAAAATGATTGATCGTCAGTGACACCAGGACACGAAATCATGACTTGACAACTCCAGCCATGAGTTTATAACGATGACCACTTAATTACTATAGCTAAAAGTGAGCTAGTGAATATTAACGTCGCACTATTCAGCTACTCTAGAGCTATTGGTGACAGGACATTGTTATCTTGAATCATGGTCAAGCAACGAGGACGCACTTGAGCTGGCACCTACCTCTCTAACTTCCACATTACATCAACAGGAGAACGTTTGAGCCTTGACAGATTTAACGTGACCGCAGCTATAAGAGAAACAGAAATACGTGTCCGCGAATTAAATCTAAGCAGAACGAAACGAAACGAAACGCAGAGGCGCGATGGTCTAGTTATGGCCAAAGCCTGCTGTGCTTATCTCAGATTTCGTGACCTCAGAGGTATTGAGGTCCATGAGTAGGTACTCCAGTCAGTTGGTTTGTCTGACGCGAAACCCCCCATAGTTTAGTTCCCAAGTAGGCTTCATGCTCACTATCGATCCATTGAAGGGATGAAAGGCTGAGTCGAACTTTCCCTGCTCGGGGCTTGAACCCCGGACCTATATAGACAAAGGTCTTTGGAGAACTCAAATTATACAATAATAATAATTTACTGAACTATGTTGCGCAACAACCCACGAGGGTCAAGGCATGTTGTTCTTATTTCAGCATTCGTGACCTTAGGTGCATGTGCAGATGTTTCAGTCAAGTAGTAAGTCAAGCACGAAACCCACAGAATTCAGTTCCCAAGTAAACTTCATGCTCATTCTATCGATCCACTAAAGGGATGAAAGGCTGAGTCGACCTTTCCCAGCTCGGGGTTTGAACCCCGGATACCTTACCACTCGACCACTGGGTTTATGAGAACGCGAATTAACGATAGTAAAATTCGAGGTCAGTTTCACCCGGATTTGCTGACCCTCTGTAAATTTTGGTACAAATTGGGTGCGTGTTTAAAAAGAAATATGTGCAGTTATTTTCAGGATTATGTTATTTTCGTAAAAAAAAAAAAAACTAGCTAAGCCACAATGTGCTTATAAAAATATCTTAGTCTAAGTATAATTCCCTTTTCAGCATTTTTTCTCCTAACTTCTTCCTTAAACTTTCTAAAGGCTTAGCTTGTTACTCGTCTTACACAAAAGCACTGTGAAAGGTCTTAAGTCCTATTAAGTTTATTCTGCCTACTTTTTTCCCCCTCCGGTTTCTAATCTAACAGGGTTTTCTTTTCTCCTGGAAATCTCCCTCACGAGGTCTCGTGCGATAAAGAAAAGCAACAACTCACCACAACCCTTTAATCCTTTGCCTAGGATTAAGTTCACGTACACGTCGAGAGAGCCTCCCCCTACCCCTTTCCCGCAAATTACCGGCAGCAAAAATAGCATCAGCAGATTGGTGCTTAGGCCGCCCTCTCCTAGAAAACATCTTATCTCGGGCCAACAAAGCCGAAAGACCTTCTAAAACTGAAGTACTTCTGATGGGTTTTAAATGCTGTACTTGGGGAAGCAAATTTGATGGTGAATCGTATTCTTCCTTCACCCAGCCACCCTTTTCACTTTCTACTTCCAGCCAACAACCCCCTGTAGTCTTCTTTTAATACAAGAGGAGGGGCGAAGATTTCACGTTCGATGAAAAGTTTTCCAAAGAATTAGGAGTTGAGTTTTATGCTCGGTAGAGAGAATGGAAGGGAGCAATAATAAAAAAAATAGGAGCAATGCGGTAAAAATCACCGTTAGGGGTTACTTCGATGCAACAGTTTTAAATTACTGGTTCAAATATGGTAGCTATGTGGAAGCAATTCAGCGTTTCTGAGTGGTCGTCAACTAGAAAATAAAAATAATCTTCCACCACAACTCATTCAACAGTTCTAAAGGGGGTAGGGGTGGATGAAAAGAGGTAAGAACTCGTAACCCAAACTCCCACACTTCAGACTTATTCTGTATAAATATGTAATGGTTGGTTGAATACATAATGGATTGGTTTGTTTTGGATGAGTTTTATGAAACGAAGTGGGATTTGCTTAACTAGATAAACTTTTGCATGTTTCGGAGAGAGGCTGGTTCGGAACACAATAAAGATTAATTTCCGTGCGTAATTAGACCCTTTATTTTCTCATTTAACACGTTTCGTTTCCTCGTTTAAGTATGGTGCGTGCAACTTTTAAAAGTTTGCCTATAATCAGCAATTATACTTTTACAGTTATTCAAATTAAGAGAGTGTAAATATATACCTTTTGGTTTTTGAAAAGCTTCCAAAGCATTTTCAATTCTTTGGAAATGATTTTTTTTTGTGAAACTCTTCAAAGCGAAAAAAATAATAAAACAGAACAAAAAAAAAGAAAGGATGCAAGAAAAACTCAAATATAGAAAAATGTAGCATATAAAAATGATCATAATTAATTGTTTTCTGCATCATTGGAATTTTTAAATCCAGTATATGGTTTCACAGTAGAATGAGGTTGGGGCAATTGACGTTGTCGTTATTACTATTGTGATGGACCTCGCACTTCTGAGTGAGTGCATAAGTGAATATTAACGTCGCACTGTAGACGAGGATTATCGGCGACGGACCTCGTACACTTTGAACCATGGTCAAATGACGAGCACCACACCTGATCTGGCGACTCCCTCTTCTAACTACCACACCACACCAACTGGAGGATGTTTGAACTCTCGACAGATTTAACATGCTTCGCTCCCCTAGACGGTGGGTCTTTAATCGTACTGGGCTCGAACTCGTGACACACTAGCCACGAGTCCATTACCTTGACCACTAGGCTACCATTGCCTCTCGAACTTTTGAACCGCAGTCAAGTGAGCTGACAGCTTCCTCTCCAAACAACCACTCCTCGCCAATGGGTTGACTTAAAGACTCCACGGATTTAACGTGCACAGTCCATCTATAAAGCGGGTTTTCGGTGTAACTCATGATACGCTCGTGACCACAAAATATAGGTTACTGCGGACACATGTTTTCAGAGTAAAATAAAAGTTCTACAGAACATATGTTGTTCCTTTTTGTATCACAATCTCTGAAAGAATTTATTTTGCACTTAAAGTGTAGAATATCATGTAAGTATGTATCATCATCAATGTATCGTTTATACGCCAAAAACACGAAACCAAAATTTCTCAAATTTTTAGTGAAAAATTCTATTTATACAAAATAAAAAGAACAAAAAGTTGAAGATTATTATAAACTTCGTTGATGCACATGTCATGTGATTATATGACATGTAATCACATGCAAGATGAGAGCTTGAATTGAATAAATTCAAGCGTCAAAAATTTGGTAACGGGAACCACATCTAGATGCCACCACTAATGAAATGGCTCTCACACTTGGGTACTTGCGGGTCTGCAAAGGCTAAACCGCCAAAATGCAGCCCATTAGAAAAGCAAACAAACAATAATCTTCATCAAAATTTGTTTTGTTTTGCATGCATTAATTTATTTTCCTTTTGTAGAATACATAGGTATGTATATTAAAGCATTTTTTTAAAAATCGAATCATTACAATAAGATTCTTTACGATATCTTAATGTAATTCAATTATACAAATTTCTTATATATGCACAAATATTTTCTTTCAAATTCGAAATATTTTTAAGTTGAACGTATTATTAAAAAACGCACAATAGATTAACTATTCAAAACTTTCTTCTGAAATTCCAAATCGATACATGAAAGAAAAAACCTACAACAGGAATTATTTGTGCGTTTATTATACAAAATAAATTTTGCTGCGTCAGGGAGTTATGCAATCTCTTCAACTTAATATAGTTTTGCTGCTTTTATACAAACAGTGAAAAAGAAGTTATAAACAGCTTTGTGAAAATAAAGCTGCTGTAATTGCTAAGGAAACGATATTACCTTCATAACTTAATGTAACCACATAATGTGCCTTCTGTTACTCATTTAAGGATTGATTTATCTTATATATTCCAATAATAAGCAATACTTTATAATTCATGTGCAAGGTTACTTAGTAACTTGTATGCGGAATATGACTATTTCTAGGAGAATTTGATGAAAATATTATCTGAAGAAAATTAAAATGATATTACTGTGCAATCACATCTTAGAATGTGGTTCCTGCATTCTCATCTTCAACACGGAATTCTGTACGCGTAACAGGAGTAAGACCTATCAATCTGCAAAGCACTCAGTGTAACCAAATCCTTCCCTACAATCAAATGGCATACCCCCATAGGTGCGAATTATAATGCAGTAACCACTGCTAGATTATATCAAATGTACTGAAAGCATCTAGATTTCGAGAATGCGTAATATTAAAGGTGTATATTGTCTATCTATTCACACTATATATTGTTTACTAGAATGTTCTACATTAGTGATTATATTTGAATGTAAAGTAATTTGCCAATGTAAAACTTCTAAAAATCCTTCTTTTTTTGGAAGAAATTTAATTACCCCCGGCTTAAGATATCTTTCTATAATAAAAATTATTATAATAATTGCATTTATTCACATAATTATGAAGAGATTGATATTCGATCTCAATATAAACACGAGTCTGTTTGAGACAATAACTTTATTATTTCAAATATTGCAATGATTAGTTTAGTTATGCAAATAAGCATATACAGTTATGCGTCATTTATTTCCATGTTTGTTTCGTTAATTCTAAATTTAATCTCTTTCTTCATTGCATTGAAAAACGTGGAGTATTAGGCGTTACATGAAATCAATTGTCAAGTCATCATGCTTTATATTACTGGAGGTAAAGGAGTAAGGTATAAGCTCAAATATTGATTAATATCACTTGATTGGGGTTCGAAATAACAAGGCCCGGGAACAGTAGCTTTCACTTTTTGATTTAAAGCGACTGCAATGCAAAATTATTAAATTAACAATTTTTGCCATGTGTACAGTAACAGAGAGAGAATGTAAGTTGTTCATATAAAAATATTATTTAACGAAATACGCCTCAAGCAATAATACACGTTTTTTAAATTATTACGCATAGTAGTTTAATGGTTACAAAGTTATGCTGTTTTTCTGATATCAACTTAATTACTTGATTCTTCTGAGTATAGTAGTGAAAATTTATTCATCAAATTTTTAAAAATTAATTACGAATACAAACATCAAACAATGTTTTTAACTGTTGAAAAACTAGAATCATGATTTGTATCTTAATTATATACTGCTATAAGTTTTTTTTATAGTTTAAGGTTTAGTATTTACATCCAATACTTGTACAAATTTAAGATATTTAAAATAAGAAAAAAGAAAAAAATTATTTTTCACCAAGTATTTTAAATTTTGAAAATATAAGTAACACTTGCAGTGAGTTTCAACGTTATTTGTAAACTGTCAATTTCTCATAAACAGCATTTTTTTATTACTACAGTATACACCTTTTATAATAATGTTTTTGAATTATCTTAAACAGTTTACTGTATATTTATGAAGAAAGGAAGAAGAAATATTTAGTAAGAGAGAAAAGAGAAATTACACTTATGTGCATAATGTGTGTAAATAAGTAAAAACAATATATGAAAAATAAACTCGTTAAAATATTTAAAGTTATAAATACACTAAATGAAGAAAACTTCTGTTTCATATATGTTACCTTCATGCATTGTTCAAAAATCGTGAGTTTTTTCCCGAAAATTTAAATTTATGAAAAAATAATAAGCTAACAATAAATGAAGGATTGTTAAGTTCTTATCTTAAAACAAGCGTGAATGCAAAACCATTCAAGTGACTATTATAAAGACGCTTGAACTGGGTATTTAAAGGACTTTAAATATTCAGAATAGAAGTAGCAATATATTCCATTTGGAAAATTTGAAATAAGTGGCAAAAATGTCAGCGTAATATATTCATGCAATAATTTCTACCCTAAATTTCCACCTTTAGAGACTCTTCATCATTTCGGTAAGTGACTTTAATTTTTTTGGCTCAATTAAGTAAGAGAGCGATTTTAAACATGCATGAGAGCTTCTTAAATACCATTGATACTCATTAGGTGTTTCAGAGCTACTTGGCAGCGTTTGTTATTCATTCTTTGACCTCAGACCCGAGCTGGCGTAATTCTCACTCCTGTGAGCATTCATTTTCTGGCGTCTTGGCGACAATTTAACAAACAAAGAACAGCGATATATTTCCAGAGCTATCATTCATGATTTCGGGAGCTTGCAGATCGACTTGAAATTCACACTAATCTGCATTAATTTCGAGAGCCCGCTATTAGGTACTTCAGTGGGAAAAGAGAGAGTCAGTGCATTGAAAAGTTTCAGTTGTTTGTGGAAGTCAGGCCACATTATTCTTTTATAATGAGGTGATTATATTAAGTAGGAGCAGTTTTCCTGGTTTACTCTATGATGAATCTTTTTTTACGACGAGCCCATTATTATATTCATAACACATCTATGCAAATATTATGAATTATGAATTTTTATTTTAAAAAGATAAATTAGAAAATAAAATTAAGAGTTGGTTTGAATTTGTTAATGTCTGAAGTTATAATTCCCACAGTATAGAGCATTGATACTCAACTTGCGGCCCACTGGACCTTTTTAAGTGTCCCGTTCATGGCCCATTGTTCTGAGAAATTCACTTATTTAAGAACATTGTATTAAAAATTTGGGGGAAATTCTTTGTCAAGAAATCAAACATATCATTGTTTGCTGTCTGTGTCGTATGGGTAGGAATTGATATTCTTTTTCTTTTTGGAACGGTTAAGGTTAGTGATAACAGACAATAGTGGAGTAGTGACCATTTTATGGGTGGAATTAATTTTTAACTATATTTCATACCTTGCAGGGGGAAAATATTCGAAGAAAATATATCGCTTCAAGACGATTGGACGTTTGACTATTTTGTAGTGATAAAAAAAATGGATCAGTATTAGTTTGATTTGCAACATTTTGTCACGAAATTGTTGTATTTAAAAAATACCAATAAACAGGAATCATTCAGTGACAGTTTTCCTCGAAGATCCCTTTCAAGAGGTGATAAATAGGCTTTCTTGAATAATCTTTGGAACGGCAACAAAGTGCTTTTGTCAGTCGTAATATCACAGGGGTAACAAAGACATCTTAAGAAGTTTGTTTTATTATTGTTAATGACATGAAACCGTTTACTGATACAGAAATAGTGAAGGAGTGTTTCTTAAATGCTTCTAATTTAGTGTTAGTGACAAAAATAAAAAATATAAAAAATAATTATTAAAAAAGCAAAAACAGGTGTTATAATGTTTTGATTAATTTTCCACATGTTAAATTTCCAATGCTATCTTTGTCTTTAAGCGTTTTCCCTCCCCCCTCCTCTTCCCCATTTATCCTCATGTTGCGGCTCGCGTGAAATAGCTGGCATATGTATGCGGCCCAGCAGAAAAACGGGTTGAGTACCCCTGGTATAGAGGGTTTGAAGCACGTTAAACCTGTGGACGTTCTAAGTCCTCGTAGTGGCGCATTATGGCCACTTGGAGAGAAGGTGCCAGCTTAAAAATTGTAGTCACATCCCTTGATCGTAATTCAAGATTGCAATATCTTTCAGCAATAGCCCTTCTTTCGTTCTGAGTGTTTGTTAACGTCACACTGTAAAGCAACACGATCCTCGCAACACGAACTTCGTAATTTTGAACTTCAAACAGTTAACGAGAATGACATCTGAGCTTGCAATTCCCTCTTCAGTCTACTACACCATATCAACGGGAAAACATTAAGACATGACAGATTTAACGTGTATCACTCCCTCTACACGTCTCGGTGGGTCTTCATTGGTAATAGAGTTCGAACTCATGGCACGTCTGTCACAAGCTCGTGATCATGGTCACAAGGCCACCGTGGCCACTTATGTTGTTGTTGTTGATAATGTCACCAGATTGGTTGTGTCAGATGGAGGCCCATGACGTTCATCATGGCAAAGGGCTAGATTGAACGCATGTCGTTAGCCGTAGCTTAGCATCATAGTAGTGCCAGTACGGTTTTAGCTCTGTTCCACTCCAAATTTAAGAGAATACCCTGGGAGTGGTCAGAGAACTCCCTCCTCGCTTTCCCTTCCACCAACTTTACGAGAGGATTTGCTGCTCGGCTGCTATTTAGAGTACCTCCATGCCGTGAATGTACTATACATCTATGCTCTTTTTGAGAATCTAACCCAGGCCCTACAGCACAGTAATCTGCGTCACTAACTATTACGCCGGATGAGTGGGATTCCAAAAATGCCAACGGCACGCAGTGTTCCCAGGTTATCTCCCTTCCTATTATTGACATCGCCCGAAGATGCTTAACTTTGGTGATTGGACGAGAACCGGTGTTTGCAGAATTGGATGGCCAATAGTACTTATGACGTTATGAAGCGTAACGTAAACAAGAAGGGTCAATGAATTTGAAGTAACAACTGAATCAGCTAAAATGTACTGTCGTCGAGCAATGGCGTACACACAAGGGTGGTTTGGAGTTCAGCCTTCCAAAAACCAAAATATTTTTAATTTTTACCACAGAGATTACCTCTTGATGCTTTCTCGCCCTCGTCTCTTTTTAAGAATATACCCAGCCCCCTCTCTCCCATAAGAGAAGTCTTTGTACGTTACTGTCATCCATATTAAAACTTTTTTTATTACGAATTACAGGTATAAATTAAAGATTATAGAAAAATATCAGTGTATTCTTAATAAACTTATGAAGCAAGGAAAATTGATATTTAAACTAAATCAACTTGATAATTTATTCATATTTCTCGTTTGTAGTTCCATAGTACATAATCACTTGTACACACACCCTCCCAAATGGGTTTTGAAAAATATTCCGAGACTTTTTTAAAAAGTATTTCTCACTTAAAATTGAGAAAAAATTTAAATATTATTTATATTTCTCCCATTTGTTAATAAACAAATAAAAATAAACACAGTCCCATTTTGTATTCTATTTTTTTCAGCGTTTTAAACTAATTTGAAAACCCTAAAACATTTAAAAAATATGAATTTTTCTTTCAATTTAAGTTTTTTTAAAAGAAATTTAAAGTATTATTTTTCTCTCTATACATAAAAAATGTTTTTCATGATGACTTATTAAATTTATTTATTTATCTCACGCACAAAAGCAATAATAAAAAGACAAAAATTCCTGTTCAATGTAATAGTTACAAATTTTGAAGAGGCACTAAATTGAAGTTAAAAATAAAATACGGAGATACAGACTTCAAATGTTTTTCCCTGCTTATAATATATTGAAAGTCATCCTTCCGGTATAGTGGTTAGTGACGCTGACTGCGGTGCCATAGAGCCTGGGTTCGAATTCCGGAGAAGGCCTGGATCTTTGTGTTGTAAGCCCCCGTGTGATACATTGTGTACTGTACTGAGTTTATAAATATTCTCAATAATATATATATTGAAAAAGTGTACAGCAAAATACATGTATATTACAGATTTCCAATTTGAGCAATGAGTATTTGTATAATGGAATGTTGGCTTGCCTCCTCCCAGTCATCATAAGAAATATTTATAGTCATAAATATTTTTAATTACATTATAAACGAAATAGATTTCCAAATGAGTGAAGAAAAAAGTTAGTTTCGAAACAACTATATAAACGACATCATATTAAAGTGGATATTTTTATTAAATTTATATAATGAATTTATCTACCCATTCAGTCAAACATATTCAATTAATTGTAGTTTAGAATCCTATTAATGTAAGAGTTTTGTCCTTCGCACTAGAATGCATCCATCTGAATTTATGTGTTCGACGATTTACACTGTCTGGTCACTTAGAAGGGCCAGACAACGTGGACTTAACATTTCGGGACGCATAATTTTCAGGTTAATGGCCTCTCTCGACATTGCAAGGCTCATAACTTCAGATCGTTCCAAACAACCCATCAGCGTGTCTGTCAACAAAGGAGGTGTGATCACGAATGCAGGTTGGGATGTTTGAAGTGTAATAGCTGTAAATGGTTAGCAGCTATAGTGAATCAGCATGCTTTATTTCACGTCCTCTTGTACGAATGGGAGTATGAAATCACTTGATCCAAGATGCAGAACTCTAGAGGTAAGAGGGATTTGTACTATTGCACTGCTAAACTATTGTCTTATTTCCCTTTATTTGGGAATAAATAATTCTTACTTGTAATCTTGATATCACAAACCTACAAAACAAATCTAGATAGAATGAAAAGCTGCATTTTTTATTACTAGAATTGGCTTCGTTTTATTGATGGATTAACAATGCGTATATTCATTCTAAAATTAATTTTCACAGGAAATTTCAGTTTTTATCAAAAAATTAAATATATTTAATCATGCAAACTTCATTAAAGACATTTAGGTACTCAATTCGACCATGGAAATAATGAACAAGCTTGGGATTTAGTTCCACATTTTATATTAAACACAACAAACAGTAACGAAACACAACAAGAATACACGAGGGCAACCAAACACTACGCGTTAAGGACATTCACACACATACACAAATATACATTTATT
Source organism: Trichonephila clavata (assembly GCA_019973975.1). NCBI lineage: Eukaryota > Metazoa > Arthropoda > Arachnida > Araneae > Nephilidae > Trichonephila > Trichonephila clavata. The sequence continues at coordinate 27,417 of BMAO01002863.1, read as the reverse complement.
GTTAACTCCTGAGATCTCGTCTATTTATAATCATGGTTAGCCAGAAATTACTAAAATCATACGATTTCTTGTGGAGACTTTTCTGATTGGTACTAATACTGGGAAAAGTTGCTTCATCTTTTTCTAAAAGCACTGAAGTTTCAGTTTTAGGGAGGTAAGGTTATAGTTATATCCCATTAGGAGAGTAAACTAGAAATTAATTAACACGGTAAGTCTTGTAAGGCTTAAAACCATTATGAATTAATGTCCCTCAAAAGAAAAGTTATGGGAATTATTACTATATTAATAGGATTTGCATTTGATTGAATAACTGTTTAAAAGGCTTGTATTAAGATAATAAGAAAGAAAATTCAAGAATATTTGAAGAAAGTTTTGACATTTATAAATTTGAAGACCATTTCGAAGTGTCTTCCCAGAATTCTAAATTCAAAAAGAAAGAGAGCGCGTGTGTGTGTGTGAGTTCTATATTTAATTATAATCAACATAAAAGAGTGACCGCTGTAGCTTATTGGTTTTGGTCACAAACGCATTTCCGACATACCACGAGTTCGAGCTCCAGTACCACTGAAGAACCGCCGTGTAGAGGTTGATGCACGTTGAATCTTTCGAGGCATAAATGTTCTCCTGTTAGCGTGATGCTGTAGGTTAAATTAGGGGTGTCATCTCAGGATCTTCTTCACTTGAACGTAGTTCAAAATTACGAGGAGCACCACCAATAGCCCTCGTGTAGCTTTATAGTCAGACGATAATAAACTTTAATGGACTCTAACTCAACCAATGAAAAATCAATATTGCATATTTTTTTTCTCTTTATTGCCTTAACAACACACACACACACACATATATATATATACTAGCAAAAATATCATTTTGTATTTGAGAATGCATTTGTCTTTAAGTCTTAAATAACATATCATCAAATAAAATAAAATAAATAAAATTGAAGTTTTGATTTTACTAATAAGAATATAAAATGAAATGTTCATGTAGTAAAGAAGAATAAATTTGATATATTCAAATAGATCTTAAAAAATTCCTCTTTGACTATTGAATCCCAACTGTGCCTCCGACATTCTAACTACACAAGTTTTGAACATAAGCAACAATAAAGTTCCAAGAAGTCGAGTGTAAGAATGACGCCTTGTTAAATACGTCTTAACAATACAAAAAAAGAAGTCCAGTGACCACAATCCTTGTTGCCGTGTTCTCCACCAAGACTCAACCTGTCACTAACTTCGGCCAAAAAGGTGGGGATGGACATCAACCAAAAAAAAGAAAAAGAAGACTACATCGATCGGAAAAAGGCTTCCTAGCAACAGGAAACAATACGTGGCTCCACACCGAACCGAATTCCAATCCCACAGAAAGAAGAAGAGACATCGGAACACTTTCGTCGGTGACAGGAATTGATTTCACCTGAACGATCTTCTTCTGACTTCCTGGCCACCCTATTCGGAAATCGTTAGCACTCGGGGATTTTTACCTCTTTTTATTCCACCGTCACCACTTAATCGCTTGTTCGAAAACCCTCTCCTTACGTAATTGATGGCTTTACTATCAGGTGATGCACCCACACGTTACTTCCCACCACCCCTTATCCTTAATGACAGCGATAGCCCACATCGGTAATGGGCACCTCCACCAACCCCTTCGGACAAATTACCGCAAAAAGGGACCCCCTCCTTCTCTGCTGAATACTTCACTCCCTGCATGGGCACCTATTCCATCATTACCTATGCACTGAGGTCTGTAATGCCGCCATATTAGGCACCTAATCGGTTATGGTGAGGAAAGATGTGAAAATTAGTCGTACCATCCCAACTGGGACAACTTTTTATTCTTTTTTTTACTACATTTCCTTTTGTCCCCTTTTCACAGTATCGGATGTTAATAGGTGTAAAAAAAAATGGAACTCTTGTTGAACATACAAGTATGTATACTCTTAATTTCATAGTGCTTGACATTGGTAAAAATAAAATTGTTTGACCCTCTGAGTGTTTTTTCCCCCTTACTTTTGGCTTGTATTACTGGTAGAAAAAGCAATTATTATATTAATGTTAAAGGAAAATATAACTGTGATAATTAATAAATCCGTTATAATGAAATTAGGGATCCAGTGTTAATCAAACAAAATAGCTCGAATTTAAATATCAAACCCATTTCGTATTTTATAGAATTAAGATGTAATGTTATAGCTCCTTTGAGAATAGTATGTACCCCCTCCGCTTATTCTTTCTAATATTAAAACAACCAAAATATCCATTAAAATAATTTTTTCTCCTTTAAATTGATTATAAATTTTTTTTAATCATGTCATACATTTTAAAACAAGAGATTAATTTGTATAGCAAAGTAACAATTTAAGGAATAAAATAAATATATTTCAAAGAAGAGGTTTTGAATTCGCATCATCTAATTTATGTTATCCTAGATTCAAATTGACACTAAAAAAGCTCATAACGGAATGATATATTTCATCACTAAATATTAATTTAAAAGGCTAACTTAAATTATATTTATTTACATATTGCAATTCAATTTATTGATAAAATGATATAATTGTTTAAAAATATCTTGAAACACACAACTTTAATTAAAATTATTTTGTTTCTAGATACAATGCAATTCAAGTCCATAAAATCAAGCCTGCATTCATAGTTGGTTGAAGGAAATAGTAGAAAGAATAGTTGATTTGAAAGACCCACAGACATTATTATTGCCTATCAGTCATTTTTTATTTTCAAGCTTTTGCATAAATTCAAATGCTTCAAAATTGTTTCATTGTAAGTAATACTCCTTCTAAAATTGCGTGGTTTTCAAGCGTAAGAAGAAAGATCAATTGCACAAGATAATTTATCTCGTCTGGTGTTAACACGCATTCTGTTTTGAAAGGCAATATTATACGATTTAGATTTGGAAAACGCTTTAATTTTAAATTGCTGACGTTTATTAAATTTTATATTTTTGAAGACAGTTTTTTTAATGTAAATGTTAATTGACAATAATGAGGCCTTTCTACTTAATTTTGTGGAAATCTGCTAAGAGATTCACTGAACGCGACAAAATTTTGTTGTTTTTGAATATTCCAGCTATAGTCTATGCATTTTAAATAATCGTTTCTACAGTAGAGCGTCATTTGTCCGAACGTTTATTATCCGGAGCGTCAAATAACCGGACCAAACTCCGGAAACGTTTTCGAACTGTTTAATGTTCAACAGTTGTTTCGCGTAAGGCCAAAAGTGACGGGAAACCCCAAGGTGAGGGATATTTGGGGAATTTCAATTGTGCGATTTTATACACATCTGTGCGGAATATTAGGTTAGTTTGTTTCCAAGTGAGGGGGTGTATACGTGATCTTTTGTTGAGTCTTGTTGATGTAGAAACCTGGATGGCATGCGATGCAGAAAACTGTGTATTTCAAATGCTACATGATGACGAGATTGCGACTTCCGTGCAAGAAGAATCCGACCCTGTCCACGATGAAACGGATGAAGACGAGGATATTAACAACAACGAAAGCAGCAAGGGTCCATCAAATGCTGGCGCGTTTTTTTGCGTTAGAGGCCGTTATGGAGTGGTGTGAACAACAATCAGAATGCTGTCCTACTCAACTACTGCTGCTCAAGAGAATCAGAGACCTTGCAGCGGAGACACGAAGGTGTACAATGGTAGAGCGAAAAATAAGTGATTATTTCCCACAATAAAGGTAAAATTGAGACAGTTTGCACCTATTTTGCTTCTTCAAGCACGCTTCCCACATGTGATGATTTTCAATACTCGTATATTGTCCAGTTTCATATACTGCATGGATCGAATTCGGTTTTCGGTTATCCGAACGATGTCCGGTCCGATTTGATTGGGATAAACCACGTTCTACTGTATTTGATAATTAATAATAAATTCTGACAACCCCACAAAAATCCATCCTCGGCCTACTATGCTCATAACTACTGAAACGTGAAGGAGTGTTTAGTAGCGCTGCACTATCTGTATAAGGCAACACGTGCGCAATTGACGATGGACCTCGAATATGAAACCATGGCGAAGAGACGAGTACCACATTGAGCTTCCCCCCCTCCTTCCTCTCCAAACAAGAATGGGTCAAAACACCGCATATGCACCCAGAAAGTTTTGAATACAGTCCTTGCGCGTTAGCTGTTGTCCAAAATACTATATATTTTCACGATTATCTTTAATAAATATTTTTTCAAAGTTCAGTTTACTCAGCAATTAATTTAGTTAATGAATGTTTAATTTATTTTATAAAAAATAAAATTGACTAAAAAAATGCCAAATATATGAAATTACTCGAATTTGATTAGAATATCTACAACTTTGCTTTCCCCGAAGAAAAATAAAAGCATAAAATATTAGAAATAAATTGCCTATTCAAACAGATGGGGAGAGTAAAGACTTGATTACAAAATGAGCAGCTTAAATCTGCGCTAACCACATTCATTTCAAACTCCATTGAAGAAAAAAAAATTTCATAAGAAATTTGAAAAAAGTTGATGATTACAAAAAAATTAAGGAACAAATTAACTAACTAAAATAGCAAATAAGATAATAAAACAATTTACAAAATGAAGCAATAAGGAAACAAAAATAAAAATTATCAAAAATGTAAATAAAATGCTATTAGCAAAAATCGATCGACTAATGCAGTGATAAAAAAAGACCAAGCTTGGCTATCATTTCAGTTTCCATATTGAATAATAAATGTCGCCAAAAGCTTTGGTGCATTTGCGCTGTCCTAAACCACTCATCTCCAAACTAACTGAACCACACCAGCGTTAGGGATTTAAGCTTCAATAGACTTAACGTGAATTAGACCCTATACCCGGCGGGCCTTCAGAGGGACTAGAACTCGAACTCATGACATGCCAGCCACGAGTTCGCGACCACAACCTCTAAGCTACCGTTGCCACATAGCTATTGAACCAACCATATTTTTAAATCTTGGCATTCCTCTCGTGTGATTTTTGAAAACTCTATAAATGATTATTTTATAGACGTAACAATACACAATTAGTCGCTGTTAAAAATACCCGAAACATCATATTACCGTACATAATAACGCATATACATTGTTTTAATAAAAAAAAACCTCCCATAATACATTTTCTCACTATTATTTGCAGCAAATTTTTACAGTCGCTTATTTGTTATTAGTTTCGGTAATGGAAATTTTTGAAAAGGGAGTCTTGATAATAAAGAAAAGAAAAAAAAATTAATCAAAATAACGAACTTTTGTAGATAAGAGAGAGAGAAAAAAAGGGGGATTTTACATTTTTTCAATGAAGTTTTGGCTTCAGTTTGCTTAATCCGTCTCAAAACACAAAATGAACACAAAAGAAATAATTATGAGGCTCCTTTCCCAAGAAAATTTATCTCTAGAAAGGTACGAAATACAATACTCTTCGGGAATTTTTTCCTCTTTTTCTATTTTCTCCCTTTCTTTCAAAGGCATCCAAATACTTTTCAAAAACTTACAATAGAAAATGAAAGAAAATTCCCTCCTTTTTAAAGATTATATTCTTAAAATCTCGTATGACACATGGCTGTTTATTTCATTTTTAATTTTACTTTCACTTCTCCCCTCTTTTTTTCCCTCCAGCGGAGGGAAAAAATATATATTAAAAGTTATTGTTTTTGGAGAGAATCATTTCCTCTTTATGACTCACTCATTAAGTAGAAAAAGGCTTTTCCGTTAATTAAAAAATAATATCACTAGTGCTGCATGGTTTAATTTTAATAAAGCCTAAAAATTTTAAGCTGGGAAAATAATGAAAGGCCTTTACTTGTACAAAAACTCGGGGGGTAAAAAAATTCCAAAAGCAGATACCTAATGAAGATTCCACTGGTGTCATTTATCTTAAGTGTTGAATTAATATTAATCATATACAAAGAATAGCCTCACTTACAGCGCGTTTATTTTTCTGGCTCATCCACCTAACAAAGCCTTTTTTTCATTCACCTTTTGTTAATGGAATTTTCCCAAATCGTTAAACACTTTTGCTGTTCTTTTTGCTGTACACCGAGTTTTCGATATATATTGCGATACACCTAAATCCCTATAGGTAGAAAATGATCATTTATTTTGATTAAGAAAGATCTGAAAGAAAAGTTTCGAATAAGAAAGAGAATTTGAAAACTCTAATTTTGCACCTCATTTTTGCGGTTGATGGTTTTACACTTAAGTTTTAATGAATATCACTTCAAGTTTTTTTTTCTCCAGTGGAATAGTTTCAAAGTAAATTGTGTTTGTTTTAAAATTATTTAATTATTACGCTGCTCGATTTATAAGAATTAATTACTAGTGATGTGCGATGATGTAAAAGATAGTTGAAAATTTTACCAACACTTTCCAAACTATCCAGAAAATAAATTACTGAAGTTTATGCTTAAATATTCTTATTAATGAATCGAGTTTCAGGAGTGTGTTATTAAAAGTGTTTCATCTATACCCAGACTGCTGAAGTAATTTTTAATTTTTATACAACCCTGTAACCTTAGCCCTAAGCCTAAAAATGTGCTATTATATTGTGGGTATTGTGCTTTGATCTGTACTGGTTTGCTATATTCTTATATATTGCTTAGCATTTAGGTTTAAGACAATGAACTAAATTTATGAGATTCACATGATTATTTTTAATGGGCTGCATAGTATTAGCAACTGAGACTTAGCAGACTCAGTTCCCCAACAATGAAAATCATTTAATTAGTGGCGACTTCCGCTACCAAACTGTGACGTTTCAATTTTATTCAATTCAAATTCTCGTCTTACGCTAAATATTGTCGTGATTTAATTTGACAAAAATTTCCAGATGCAAAAGATCTTATTTGTAGCGGTATCATCTATATAAGCCAGTAACAGCCCCCGAACTGAAGTAATCATTTTGGTCCAGTGGTATGTTACATGCTTATGGAACAGAAGATACCAGGTTCTGTCCTGCCAGATGCACGCCACTTCATTGGTGACCCTGGATGAATTCAGAAAAAAACAATCCTCTGAACTGTCGTCACGCCATCTACCCGCAAAAAGAGCAACCAAAAAAACTCGTCAGATTCACTTGACGCAACTCCTCCAATCAATAGCAACAACTAACACGCTCCTCATAACAACTGCATCTTTCGTTCACCTATCCACTGACTCACTGGTAAGGGAGTGTGTAGGTTTGTCTTATATTTGCCAGAAACAGTCTCCGGACTGAAGTGATAATTTTAATCCAGAGGTATGTTACGTCCTTACGGAACCAAAGGTTCCAGGTTTTGTCCTGCCGGATGCGCGTCACTTCATATTCATGCCACATAATCATATGACAGGCGCATTTACGATTTTCGCATTCAGAAAATCTATCGCTACAGCCGCAACCTTAGGATTACGAAGCCACACACACATTACAAATGCAATGAAATTTTCATTGAAATTAAAATTGCCATTAAACGTGTACTTTGCTTTTCTTTGTACACAGTTTAGATAAAATTTCAAATTCGATAATTGGGTAGAGATATCTAAGTATAAAGTTCCGTCAAAATGACTTTCAAAATTAAAATGTTTTTATATCGTACGTGAACTTTTAAAGCAGACGTTGCTATTTTTAGCAAATTTATAGTTTTTAAATTAAAGTTTCTGCAAAAAGCAAAAGTTGGCAACCGCAATGCACATTAACTGATTGGCTGAAAGCATGTGACTGTATTTATCATGTGACTATGATGTTAAATGAGCCTATGAACTGATTGGTTGGAAACACGTGATTGATGTTATCACGTGACTAATATTTAACATTAATTTAGAGCAATCAGTATATTAATATTGATTTTACATAGTTTTGTGAATCACAACATATTTAATTATATCATGCAAAGTTTTGAAAAGAGCAATTGTGATAACCAAAGAAAAATATAATTCAAAAAAATTAATAGAAAAATCTTTATAAAAAAGGGTCGTGGGTAGCCTAATGGTTAGAGCATCGGGCGCCAGACCGGAAGGCCATGGTTCGATGCCCGATATCCCCAAATACCCTCCGAGTACACACGGAGTATGTGCTCGTGAAATCAGTGGGTTCGAAAATCTTGTGGGTGTTCATAGCAGCAACCACGGGTGCAGGGAGCTGGAGAATATTTCCCTCCCCTCCAGTTTCATGCCTAAATTGTGGAGGTGGAGATAGGTGGTGTCATCACCTATCGTGTATGAACCGAGCTAAATCGTACTGTCATCTGTACGGTGGTCAGAGCTGAAAGCTAACGATAGGCGTACACCTAACCCCTTGCTACGATGAATTTCGTGGGCTTCGACCTGATGCCATCAGACAGGTGACATTAGAAACAACACACTTTATAAAAAAAATTCATTTTTATATTTAAAAAAATAAAATCAAAAAAAAATTCAGCTAAAACTTTAGTTTATTTTTTATTTATTTATTTTTTAATTGAAAACATTTATAAACCCCGTGCACCACACAATGTATCACACGGGGGCTGACAACAAAAAGAAGAAAGGATTACAACATAAACGCTCATGCCTTCTCCGGGATTCGAACCCAGTCCCTAAAGCACAGCAGTCAGCATCACTAACCACTATACCGGATGGGCGGGTAAATTCAGTTTATTACTAACGAAAACGGGCGTGAACTGCAATATTACAAAATTGAGAAGTGATTGGTTGATTTAGTTAATCATTAAACTATTAGTGACCCTTAGTAATAAATAATAAACCCTTCTAGTGGTTAAAAATAAACATATTCTAACACTTTAGGGCATGTAAAGTAAGATAAACATAGTTAATTAGAGCTATGCATTTGTTGAACGAAATAACGTGATTTTTCATTTTTTTAAAAATAAAAATTAACTATATTTTTTTGTATGGCATATTTTACAAAGTGCATTGTGAATAAAATAACTTAGGTTTTTAAATCGGCTTGGCAGAGTAGTAAACTGATATTCTATGAGTAATGGTTGTAGATTACTTGCTTTCAAATACTGTCGTGGAGATAGCTGATTCTCGTTATATCTGTCAAGGTCGTAGCCTTTATATTGGCATATGGTGAAAAATAGAGTAATTACACTCATGCCAACCTCGTAGTAGAGCGAAAACAACTAATTAAAGCCTAGGAAATTAAAATCTTCGAATTGATATGAAATAGAAACTAATTAAATGGAAAATATCGAACATTTATTATTTTCGATGTTTCTGTATATATTTTAATAATTCTTTAGAAGTTTTCTCTTGAGATTGTTAGCTCAGTTCCTCATATAAATGCATGGGAAATTTATTAGACTAGAAAAACAGATAAAAAATTATTCGGATATTAATAGTTTAGAAATATACTAACAATAGAAATACCAACATTTTTTATATAAAATATGTTTATTAATTTATATAACACTAAGTACGTTTTAAGATTTACACAATTAAAAAAAAATCTGAGGGTTACTTTTTTGAAAACAAAAACCAAAGGTTTATCAGTTTTAAAACCTTTAATTTAATTCATATTATTTAAGAGGCTTTGGGATCTTCTCACTAAATTAAATAAAAGATTAAGAATGCAACCAATACGTCGCTATGCAATTAAATAATATAATAGTACTTCAGAAGTTTGATATATTCTAGATAAAAAGTGAAATTTAGGATGAGTTGCATGAATAAAAAATAATTCACAAAATACGTAATTTTAATCTTTACTGAATATTTTAGAAAAAATCTTCAAAAAGAATAAAGTAATTTCGATTTAAAAAAAGAAAGAAAATAGTTTCAGTTTACTTATAGTTCTCCATAAAAAGGCTTACAGGCTTTCAGATAATTCCAAATTCTTAAATACGTAGAATATAGCTTAATTTCTAATAACCATCCATATGAAATAAGCTTTGAGCATTAAATTGGTAATATGAGACCATTCATGTAATATAATAAACTATAAGATATTGGGCTTGACTTATTTGGATAGACAAAGAAAGACAAAAAGCTACACTAATGTAAAATTTTCTTAATTGATATACATTATGTTTCGTTTTACTGAAAACAGCATTGTGAAAAAAAGAACATGACAAATTGATCTAGATCATTTTTAGAAAATTGAAGCAAAACTAAAAAATAATTTTGTGAGATTAATTGTTACCATACTTCTTTGACCAGTTGAATCATAAAGTAGTTTTTTGAAAGTTATCGTGTTCTCAAGAAACTATACAAGTGATTATTAATGAATAAAAATTTAACTAATAACTACCAAGCATTGCGAGATCACCACAAATTAGCAGAACTATAAAACAAATTACAGAAATATTCACTTATTTTAGTAGATAACATGATTTGTTTGTTAATATTTAAATATGAAACAATAAAAATATATCATTAAAATAGAATTATTAAAATCCAGTAAGAAATTGTGTTATCAATAATAATATTTGTCAATAGTAATATTCATTTTTAAAGTTGACACAAGTAGCTTTTTAAATATGACATCTTGAATTGTACAGAGCAAAATGCTAAAAAACAAAAATTAACAAAAAGTAATACATGCTGTTAATCCATCCAATATATGTTAAGTAGTTTTGTTTAACTGAGATGATACGATAAAAGTAAATATTTAAAATATGTATCTATATTTTTTTATTAATTTAAAAAATATCAGAAGTAATTTGTCCGTATAATTGATGTAAAGTGTTTCTTTTTGATGATTTAGATGTGCTACAGGGACTTAAGCTATTATATCATTTCTCTTAAACATATAATTTTTAATAATTCGCTCATTTAAATAATTAATCCACGGTGCAAATATTTCAAAAATAATATATGTAAGCAATACTGTAAATGAATAAAAGCAAATTTTTTGAACATTGCAATAAATAACTTAAAAAACATTACATTTTATTATTATAGAACTCATTTGAAGTAATAATGATATATATACAGGACAATATAAAATCTTTTTAAGGTTTTTTATTTCGTTGAAGTGAAAGTAAGCGCACGATTTCCCTCTATTGTTGCCACCACTTAGCTCAATCAAAAAACCATAATTCTCGATTATTTCCCTAAAACACATCTGACATCTAGCCACGCCCACTCGAAATAATTAATTACAAATCCCATCGGCCGGTTTTAACTCGCCAACACTTGGCAATGCTGTGGCTAAAACGACAACAACGAGCTTGACTTTTAAAACACGGGGAGAAAGACAGCTCAAATCTCATTGGCTTAAAGACTCAAAAACAGAGGAGTGGGAGTAGAAGAGGAGGAGGAGGAAAAAAATATATGATAGATAAGACAGGTAGATGAATTCTTAAACATAGAAAATGTCAGATAATAAAGAAATATATGACAACAGCAAACTATGAAGGGAAAAAAAGAGAGTACATTCTTTCGATGTTCCTGAACTAAGTAGATTATGTACATTGATAAAAAACGATGTGCGTTGTGATGGATGAATCCAGAAAGATTGAAGGAGAAAAGAAAGAGGAAAGCAAGGAGAAGAGGAAATAAAAAAAAATGAAAGGGATGCTTGATAACAAAGTGAACAACTTGAACAGGAATGATGCCATGAGTTATGAGACGTCTTCCTTCAAAAACCTCGTGGGATAAAGAAACCTCGATATATTTCTTGTTCTCCGTCGGTATACATATTTTGAAAGACACTTTCAAATAACCTCCGTTCAATGTGCTGTTGGGTCTGAGTACGGGGTCCATCACTTACAGACACATTCCTTTTCTTTGTTTAAATATTGGCATCATTTGTTTGGTTGTATTGGAAACCATATGTCTTTCCAAAAGGTTCATACGATCTACAATGGACTCTTTGTCTGAAGCAGTTGGGTTGGGAGCGTTCCCTAGAGTCATAAATTGCGTCCAATGGCTGGGATAGGATGGTATTGCTTTTAAGGATGAGGTAGGTAATGTGATCAAAGGGACCAAAAAGTAGCACTTTGGAGTGTATGTTGCTAATAAAGAAACATTAGGTTTTGGAGTTTAGACCTCAATCGCTTTCGGTGACCAATCGAATCTATTGCTACATAGTGGTTTTTAGCTTTCAGGACATAAAATATAATCATCTTTGCTTGTCATTATGACAAAAAGTTCGAAGGCTTTTAAAGAAATATTGTGAGGAATATATAAACGCGATAAGCCAACGGTGTTGGTGATATGATTTTAAAGCCTTTTTATTTTATCTATTTTAAATCTGATTGAAAATGTCTAGGTATTTCGTTTTTTACTAGATATAAATTTTTAAAAAATCCTTTACTTGGTTTGAATTATAATCGTATTTATTAACTATGCATCAGATATGCGAAAATGGGCTAGTATAAATTGACAATAAAAAAATAGTTCTAACTGTTTCAAATAGCAAAATTTACCATAAAATCCAGTGTATAACGCGCAACGGCGTATAACGGACGCCTTGAAATTTTTTTAGGTATATTCGGGGAGTCAATTTGCATTTTTTAGGTATATTCGGTGCATAACGCGCATCCCCTTTTTTTTTACTAAGAATCCTGAAATGTACGTATATACTGCTGTTTTTTTTTTTTTTTTGGTCATTCATTCCAGGTATTATACAAAAATTTTGAAAAAAAAAAATTAAATACTTTTAAAACCACAACCCTTAAAGTTCGCAAGGAATATAATTTCTTTCAAAGAAACTTTATTTCAATATATGTAGAACTTTAATTTCCTTTGTACTAATTTCTTTTTTTTATTTTAAAGTTATCATTTTTATACCCGGCGTATAACGCTCACCCATGCATTTCGATCTTATTATCTATCTTAACAGTGTGCGTTATAAGCCAGATTTTACCGTGAGTAAAAACAAGTACAAGTAGTACATGCTTATACATAGAACGATATACTTAAAAAGGAAATATATTTAACTAATGAGGTATTACTACCAATAAAGTAATATTTATTTTGGCTTTGATAAAATAAGGGATTAGTTCTAGTGCACAATTATCCCGTTATACGATATGAAGGACTGTTTATAATTTGATAAAGGTATAATCTGCATAGGAAATAGACGAGCACTTTCATAAGAAACTTAACAGGAAACAGTTTTATGGAAAATATATTTAGAGTCTCCATGTCATTGTATGTGCTTCAGAAACTGAAAAGTTTTGAAAGAGGAAAAATGAAATTCAGGGCGTTGTGTGCTCATATATCATTCCATTCCAATTAAATTAGCAATGCATCATCTTTATCAATGCTTATCTGGAACAAAAATGAAAAATTTTTTTTTATCATGAGAGAATGTGTTCTAAGCCTCTTTTACTCAAAAAATTTTCAAATTCATAAAATAAGGCATGCATAAATACTCTGAAAATTCTATTATCCAAAATTAATTTTTAAATACGGATATATTAAAATAACAACTATTTTTAATCTAATTTCTTAGTACAAAAACAGTTTTTATTTAATTATTAAACAAAATTTTTATGATATTAGCTTTCGAAACAGTTCTGAATTTATATTTTTTTTCATACTGCAACCAATACAACAGTCAGTAAATTTGAGCAGAAACGAGTATTGGCATTTCATAAAACGGTCTAAGAAAAAAAACAGTTTAAGAACTATTGGCCATATATTTTTTTTTATGAAACAAATCAAAATTCTAATTATTTAAGGTATCCGCGACTATTTGCGACAACTTTTTTAAAAAAAACGGAGATAGTCTAATTTTTGTTGTTGTTGTTATTTTTATATTTGCTTAGAACATTTTAGGATAAATATGCTAAATTTAAGAAGGAAAAAAGAAATTATTATGACAAAAATGGGAAAAAATGGTTAAAAATTTACAAAAAATAACATAAACTAGGCTCATTCTGTACCAAAAGCTTATAAACAAATTTTAAATTTTTCATTTTTGATGAGTTGCTATGTTATGCATTTTTGAAATGTCCTTCAGGACAAGAGATATTTTAATTTTAACAAAAAGTAGAGCACTTTATATTAGTTATTTTATAAAATTGCTTAAAAAAGCAGTGATTATATTCACATAAGGGACTGTACATTTGGAAACCAAATAGTGATTGATAAATCTGAAGGTTAAGACACTTCTACTATTATACAGTACTTGCACAAAAAATTTCAGTTAATTGTTTTTAATATTTTTCCAGCAATCTCTCTCACTGTGCTCGTTTGAGCATTTAAAAAAACTCCTTTCGAGTAAAACGCATTTTAAAGTATGACATCTTGCTTAAAGTAATGGCGTCTGCTTTTATTAAAACACTTGTAGTTTTTGTTCTAGGAAACATAAAACGATAAACTTGGTATTTTTATAAAACTAATAAGATGGTCTATAAAATAAAATCATAAAAAATGTCCTTTTTGGGCAAAATTCACAATTTTAGAGTAGTCGGATACCTTAAATAAATGTATAAGCCTATGAAAATATGTAAATGTAATAGTAGTTTTGAACTATTCAACGCGTGCTGCTTATTGGATACTCCTGTGTGTCAGACACGCACGCGGTCACCAGCATCTAGACATAACAATTACATAGATTAGGTGCCGAATCCTTCCTCTGAGATCATTGTGTTACAGTTAGCTATTGAATTGCAAATTATTGCGGAAGGTTAGTTATTAAATTGCAAACTACTGCACGTAGAAGATTATCTATTTAGCTACAAGCCATTGTTATTGCATCAGAATAAATCATAATATTTCTTTATAAGAAAATGGAGTTTCATATGTATTCTTATCATATACTATTCAAGTAAATTGTTTCATCTGTATGTTATTTATTTCCTTTCTTCCTTTTCTTATAACATATAATGGTGTATTGTAAGAAAATACATATAAACTAGACGTTATTCACTCATTTCACTAGGTTATTTCATGTCATTGTAAAAAACTATGTTTTCTTAACCTAAGTCATTATTCTTATATTGTTACCTAAGTCCTAGAATCAACCCTGCGATCCCATTAAAGATATTCTTATACCACTCGCATTTTGATTTAAAAAGGAGAGGAATTTCTACACCGGAAATGCATTTATCATTTACACCTGAATATTTCCTTCTCTAGTAGTCGATTTCCTCAAACACCCTTTTTAGCGGATCTCTACTCATTAAAAAAATGTTTGCACAGTTTTAAGTCGATAAGCCTAATTGTTCAAAAATGTTTGATTTTGTTCATCTTTAACACTTTTACAGCTCCCCCTCAGGTGCAATTTATGCAAAACCCGTTTTTAGCGGATCCCTACTCACGAGAAGAAATATTTTTGCTAAATTAAAAGTCTGTAAGTTTAATAGTTCAAAAAACCGGAATTTTTGCCTATTACGCCCCCCGAAACCTCTCTTGGGAGTCGAATTCCATAAATTCCGTTTTTAGTGGATCTCTGCTGAACAAAATGAGCATGCGTACCAAATTTTAAGTCTGTAAGTTTTTGTCTTCAGCCCTCTTGGGAGTCGATTTTCAAAAACATTGTTCCTAGCTGATTTCTACTCATCAAAATGAATATTCCTGACAAATATCGAGACTAAAGATTTAATAGTTCCGGAGAGTCGTCCATCGGGTACAGTGGTTAGCAACGCTGACTGGTGTTTCGTCGGGGCTGGGTTCGAGTCCCGGAGAAGGCATGGTTGTTTGTAAGTGTATACTGCCTTTGCGGCATGGAGGTACTCTAAATAGCCGTCGAGCCGCAAGTCCTCTCATGAGGTTCGTGAAAGGGAAATAGAGGTGTTAGGACCCAGACTCCCAGGGTGTCTCCCTTAAAATTGGGGTCAGACCGAGCTAAATCGTACAGTCCCTTGTATGATGCTCAAAGATACGGCCAACGTTCATCTAGCCTCTTGTCATGATGAATTTCGTGGGTCTGGATCTGGCGCAGTCGAGATCAGGTGACACAAGGAACAACAACGAAACAGTTCCGGAGATTTTGTGATGAGTGAATGGCTGAGTCGCTTTACTGCTACAGATAATTTTTATAAATTCACTATCTTAAGAATTTATAAAAGAATTTTTTTAAGAAAAAAAGAGCACTGGTATTTGGATTGAAATATATGTATGGAAATTTTCAATTATGTAATATGCATGCGTGATTCTATTAATGCATATTTGAGTGCTTTGGCGCATACAGAGTAATGCATTATACACTCGTTTTTCGAATATGCTTGAAAAATAAATCCTTGTAAGAAATTAAATTTTTTCGAATGTTTTATATATTTTCAATAATAACGATAAATCAAAATACCTCCTTTAATAATTACTTTCTGTGTAAACATTGACAAAATATGACTTGCAAACTTGTTAATATTATCACGAGGAATGATGATATGCATAATAAATAGCATTAATTCAACAATTTCGTGATTAAAAAGGAAATATTAGGACAAAAAAAAAAGACACTGATATTATCTTACATAATATATAAATTAGTCTTATATGTCTCTTCAATATGTATAACTAATCGTAATGTATTCCCTCATTTATTATTCTGACAATAGTACGTATGCCTTAACAAAAGTGATAAGCTATGCCTTGTTGAAGTATCATTAATAAAATGACGTTCACTTTTCTCTCTGGAAACAAGTTTATACCCACATTTCTGAACGGATAAAATAGGAGTAAAATTTTACACATCTCATTGCGCAAAAATTACGAGTTCCCAAATAAAGAATTAGGCATATTTTTACAAAGAAAATTTAAGTCAAAAACTGAAAACAATATCTTTTATTAAGATGATGAATGAAATGAGTACCATAAGCTATTCCAGAATACAAAGATTCCGGATGAACAATCCATTCTAGAATCGTAATTTAGATAATTGATACTATGAAAGATGGTTTTCCTAAACGTAAGCGCATGAATGGATCTAGAAACTCTAAGAGTAAATGCGGCATTCAACAGGACAGCAAAATAAACATTTGAATAGACTTGTTTAAATTATACTTATTCATTTATCTTCCCATTGTTAAACCGACTCCATTTCAAGTCACATTTCTCCTTTGACTGGAAACAATATCCTAAGTAGAGGACCAATCAGCTTTTGTACCTCTTCTAGGAGGCATACACACGCTCTCCAGAACCATTAATTGTAATGCGTGCTCTCAGTCAGAAAAGTTTACAAATCACTGATCACGCTAAATAAATCAAGTTAGCACTGCAAGGAAAATAACTTTACAGTGAAGAGTGGGTTTTTTTTTTCATTACAAGCCACACACAATCGATGAGATTTTCTTCAGTGATCTTATCATGTCAACGCATTAATAGGCAACATAATTGCATTAGATATGAATTAAACTGTGAAATGATAAGTAATTGCTATGGCATTAGGAAGTACAATCCAATTTGAATAAAAGTAATGTATTTGTTTGAAAGAAGGAGAGGGTTTTTTTTTTGTTTTCCCTTTTCCCTTTTTATCTCCTGTAATCTCATAAATTTGTCCCGTAGTTGAGTTTTCTGATGCGAACTACTTAATAAGCTAGGGTCTTATGTTTTTTTTTCTGGACAAGGATGTAAAGAATTGGACGAGAATGATGAGAGTAATCCAGAATAATTTATCCTAAAGTTAGAATCGTTTTTCCTTAAGTATTTTTCTTTTTTCCCCTTTTGTTTCATTCGTCATCGTGGTAATGCTTAGCTTTTTTCATGCTCAATAGCCCGTAAAACGGGTGTTTGTAATCAGATTTTAGTTTTCGAATTCTTTGGAATAAAACGTAAATGAAAGACATGATTTTTCTTTAAAAAAAAGTCCTTGTAGTAGCATTAAGGCATTTTACTAATGAAAAAGATAGCCAATTTAGGAGTTTTAGAAAACAATTATTGTTCAATGGCTGTTGAAGCTATCACTTTGAAATACTAATTATGTGCTTTTAATTTTGCATCAAAAATAGAAAGGCTTTGCTCAGCTCAATACTCGAGTGTTTGTTTTTGCAGGTTGAAGAAATAATAAATTAAACAGGCTTACCATAATTAGCCTCTTATTCCATATTCTAAGTTTACGAAAGAAAGAAAATGATAAGTAATGTTAATCGAAAAAACAACTATATTTTCTTTAATGCTTTTTGTTCCTTTATTTTCAGTAAATCTCTTATTTTTCGACATCCAAAGAGCACCATTAACTGTTTCAGCTACACTGCTGACCACCGTAAATGCAACACCCTGAAGGAAGCATGCAAATAACATGAAATTTACAACATGCATTAGCGGATGTGAGATATACAAATGATTATAATTTCAGCGCAAATACACATCACGCACATCTGTGGCGCCTCCTCAAAGCGCTATTTAAGGCTTGGAGATTTCGACGATTTCAAGCTCGGAAATTATGTTTTTCTTGTGGTTTTTTCAAAACCCGATCTGTTATGTCTCGTAGAAAACAGCGATCAGCTTTTGATCAAGTATCCAACTGCGACAGAGGAAGGATAGTGGCCTACCGAGATTGTGGATTTTCTTTCAGGGGAATCGGTAGTTGTGTTGGACGAAACCGAACAACTGTAATGCGGATATGTGACCGTTGGATGCAGAAGGGTACGACGGACCGACGTGGTCGATCGCATCCACCTCAGTGCACCACTTCATGTGAGTACAGGCAAATTGTGCGCATGGCAGTGAAGGATCGCTCAGTCACATCACAAACCATAGCAAAGCACATTGAGTCTGTAACGCATGATTCAGTGTCTGCGCGTAAAATTCGACACCGTTTACAGCAGAGTGGTCTGCCACAAGACGTCCATTGCTTGGTCTACCCTTGACGCAGAACCACAGACGCCTCCACCGCCAATGGTGCGATGAAAGAAGGATGTGGGTGGAAGAATGGAATGAAGTTGCCTTTTCTGACGAATCACGCATCTGTCTGCAACACCACGATGATCGGATTCGAGTCTGGAGACACGGTGGAGAGAGGATGCTGAACAGCACCGCCACACTGGTCCTTCACCGGGTATTATGGCATGGGGCGGTATTGGATATCACTCTCGCACTCCTCTAGTACGCATTGCCGGTACTTTAAACAGCCAGCGCTACATCTCCGAGGTGTTGGAGCCAGTTGTCTTTCCTTACCTTCACGGCTTGGCCACAGCCATATTTCAACAGGATAATGCGCCACCACACATGACACACATTGTCCAAAGGTTCTTCGTCAATCACCAGATTTAATTGCTTCCCTGGCCGGCTCGCTCTGCGGATCTTTCGCCGATAGAAAACATGTGGTCCATGGTTGCTCATCGGTTGACCCATATTACACCCCCAGCTGCCAAACCAGATCAACTTTGGCAACGTGTGGAAGCTGCTTGGTCTGCTGCACCCCAAGAATACATCCAAAATCTCTTTGGAACAATGCCGAGGCGTGTGGCAGTGGTAATCTCCAACAATGGCGGCTACTCTGGCTACTGATTCTGGCAGGAACCACACTTCACAGAAGTCTATAAATTTAATCATTTGATACTTGGTCAACATGTTATCTACAAAATAAATTTTGTTGTGCTATCTCTTGTCTTTCTTGGTGTTGTATTTAGGGGGGCCAGCAGTGTATTTATACTTCCAGTACATCGAAAAAATATACTATCAATAACCTTATCCTATTTTCTTTTAGTTTCAAAGGGGGGAGGGAGAGTTAATTTATTTCAAATTTAAGCAAGTCACAGAAGTAGCACTGAATAGCCATTTATTAAATTACCTCTGTGAGAATCGATATTTAATGATTGCATATTTGAAGTTTTTTGATGTTAAGATGGCCTACGTCAGCTGTTAAATTTTTTAAAAAGGCATCAATGTTCATTCTAATAATGTATTAACCTGAGAAACCATGGTGATAGATTGGTCACAGTCTCTAACATTATGCTCGATAACTTTGTGCCTTGAGTACGAGTTTTTATTTTTCCAAAAAACTACGGATATATATATATAATTTTTGTCATCTACATTTAACTAAGCGTTTCGCCGCAATTTTCTTCACATCAATTTCTGCGAGTCGTAAACATATAAAGTATTCAACAAGGCTTCTTTCTTTATTATGATTAGATACAGTTTTACGTAAAATATCCATTAATTAATTTTATTTTTTATCTTTCAAAAGAATTTTGAAATATACTTATACTTATTTAGTCATACTGTATTGCACGATTTATACTTGTACTTATTTAAAAATATTGCATTGCTTCTTTTGGTCCTGTACCTATATCCTCAAGAGAAATACATGAAGGTAATAATAAAAAGAACCTGTGTAGCTCAAATTATGATATTGCTCTCACAGTATTTGGATTCTAATTCAATCCGCAGCCTAGAAACGCTCAACTCTTTCACAGGGGCATTATTTTTCCTCTATCAAATAAAGTGGCTCTATTAAACGTTTGTTTACAATCTTTTTTTTCTCTCCTACACACATAAATATATTTATTCTATTACAGTAAAAAATACCAATTTCTTTTTTAATAATCTTTAAAATTAATTCTACTATGCTTTTTACAAAAGTGATTATCAAAATATATATTTATCAGAAATAATGGAGAATATTGTGGAACAATGTAAAAATTTTAACAAACAACAAAGATTTAAATGTAGCTTCATGTTCCCTCACTAGATTAATACGCAAAATACTATTTAAAGATTTTCAAGCAATTTATTTTTAAAAAAAAACTTTTGATTTCTGTGTAACAGTGCTTTTTAAAGTTTCAATATTCGCGACCCAATATTCAAACCTAATTTTCATCGCGCCCCCCTAATACAATAACAATGTATTGGAATTCAACAATACTGTACTTTGACGCTAAAACTACGATACGACCTTAACCTCTTAAAGGCCACCGGCGTTTATAAACGTCTCGCTTATACAAAAGTGGACGTATATATACGTTTTTATGAAGTACGATCTTTTTCTCTGAACTGCTATTCATAAAACTATTCCGAAGGCTTTGGAATGCATAACAGGACCTTGACAATGTTCGCTAAGGATTTGCTTCTTTATCCTACCCCCCCCCCTCTTCCAATACATCACATATATACGCCTATGTGGAAAATGGTTGACACTTGGAAATGAATCGCGTAACTTTTAATCGGCAGTTAAGAGATTTTTTATATGACAATCCCATGGGGTCACTGTTAATTATTAAACTTATTCTTAACTTAGAATTGTTAAATTAATTATAAAATACAATGTGCAGCACTGATACAATTATTAGTGTTAATATATCAATGTAAGTGTGTAATTTATTTTTTATTTGTCAGAATGTATTTTGTTTGTTTACTTTCAATAAATTAAAAACTTTTAAAATCTTTTTAAAATATCGCACCCCCTCGTAGAGTTATCACGCCCCTAAAGGGGCGCGCCCACAGTTTGAGAAACGTTGCTGTATAATTACATGAATATTTGTACGAATAATTCCATCATCTCACGAGTTCTACAAAATCATTCAAATACTCTCATATCTTTTAGATAAAACATCAGCAACATCTATGACCGAAATTTTTCCGAAATCGAATGTAAACTGAAATAAAGAGCAAACAACAGCAGCATAAATTTCAGTGTTTATATTCGTCAGCAACAGTTCAACTACATTTTTTTTGAAGCAGCTTATTCTCCACAGTTTCCATTCTGATTTATTTCCTTAGATTCCGCCGTAAACATGTCAGACACAGTCTCGAAGCTGCCGTTGCCAAAGCGAGTGGCTTTCAGCCCGACTGGAAGTGCTCACCGGGTGGTTTCTCCCCTCCTCCCTCTCATACGTCACGAATTGTCTCTAACAACTCACGAAATGATGCTCTTTCCACCAAAGAACCGGTTTTCAATGTTACTCATCGATCAAATACTTCGCCAGTTATGAACCAAGACCAAAGGATAGAATCTAAGCACTGAACAAATAAAGTGTGTCGCTTTTGTGTGAGTTTTTTTCATTATTTGTTCTTGAAGAACACGAAATGACGTTATTTAAATGTAAACAGGTTTTAGTTTTAAAATTGTTGGGTAGATTAATAGTCCTTATTTGAATTACATAAAAGAGTTTTAGCATGGGTTATAAATAAGTATGACATTTAAAATGAGCTTTCGGTGGAGTATCATATTATATGTGGAATTATATATTTATTTATGTTTTTATTAAAAATGCAAAATTATTATTTCTTATAAATGTAATGAAAAATTATAGTAAGAACTTCTATAAAACTATGCATACGAAACTTTTGACTTCAATAAAAATTTATTTATATATTTGCTATTACTGCATCAAGAAAAAGTGGCACTAATGTATTTGATAATAATGAATCAAGATTATTTTGTATTTATGTATTAATAAATTAAGATTTGTATTTATTGTACCAACTTATATATATATATATAATATTAATAAATCAATAAATGTTTTGTATTTATGTATTAATGAACAAAGGAACAAAGCAAAAGTACTGAATATTAAAACGTAACTCAAATTATTTAATGTACAGTACAGGTTAATTAAATAAAATATTTTAAATTTATGTATACACGAACTAAGCTATTTTGCACAAACATAGCATAATATTAATATATTGCATAAGATACTTTGTATTAATGAGTCAAGCACCTTTATTGCTTTAAAATAATACTTACGTTGAATTATCTTTACACATGCGAAGTAATTTTTGAAATTGTCTCATAAATAAATTTTCAGAAATAAAAATGTAAAATAATTGTTGTGTGTTTGAAAATAACTGTAAAATAAATTTACTTACAATGTTAACTATACAATACTTAGGAAAAATGTATGAAATATGTAATCATAATTTAAAATTTACCAACAACTTTTAAAATATTCTTTATTACAATTATTATGATACATAGTAATATCATGTAAAAATATTAGAATACTATTTCATTAAAAAATTTAATTTTTTTATATGCGACATGTACTAAATACACAGTTTTTTTTTTAATTAAATGATCATTTTATAGTTAGTAAAAAACTTTTTCTATTGCGTATAATTGCGCAAAATATATTCATTTGAAAAAAAATATTTAGTAAATTGATGCTTAATATAAGTCTATTTTTCTAAAAATAAAAATACGTTTATTCTTTTTGAAGTAATTTCATTAACATTCAGTTCATTCTTTTTCAAGAGTTTAGATAAATGAATTTGCATCAGTAAATTCAGATAGAAAAACATGAATTATAAATTTGAATACTATTTTAAAAACCTTTTAATTTCTTTTGTAATTTGAATATTTGAGAAAAACTTTATTATTTTTGTGTGTGTTATAATAATTGGCATACCAAAGTGAGTCTCTAACGTTCATTTCTTTTCTTTAAAGCCTTTGACGCTGGTCAGAATATTTCTCAAGCAAAAGAAAACATATATTCCCATAATCTTGAATTATGCTAAATTTGTATTCAGATTGAAATATCACTGACATAAATATATCAAACTGCAAACTTAATAGAAGATTTCTGATTCAGTAAAAAGGAATTTGTATTGAATAAATAGTGTCAAATAGCAATTGTAGAAATAATCAAAAAGCACGAGAATGATATTTAGTAATAAAAATAGAAGGTTATTGCTAATATTTGAAATTTATATTTCGCAGTCGATTTATATTTCATAATATATACTACATTCTTGGGAAACAAATACATATATGAATAAGGTTTAGAGAGTCTATACACATGTGAGGAATTAACATTTTTGAGTATTACATAGATAAAACGAACTGAAACTTTAACAAGTACAAAACACATATACATTTCAGTACAAGTAACAGTCACTTAATGCATTTTTGTAGACTTTATAGGTTGGATTTTTCCATAAGGAGTTTCATACTATTTGATTTAAATATAAGATTTATTACTTGTCTGCAAAGTAATTTCAAAATAATGTGAAACGGTGGAATCAATTGAATGCCGAAAAAATCATAAAGCTAATTTATAGCTCAATAATATGGAAGCTTTATGAATAAATCTTTCAAACAATCTTTTATTTGATTCATATGTTCAAGGAATTAATGAATAACTTGGAAAGGATCCCTCATTAGAAGCTAGAGCTTAATGATACGCTTAGTAATGACTACTGTTCAGAAAAATGTAAGCTCTAGTTATCTTTCATAAATATGTATGTGCTTTATAATGATTTACAGTCAAACTTATTGAGCTTATGTATATAAAGAAATGTAAATGATGGAAAAATAGGGTGTTTATTAGCATTCAATGAATGTTTGTCGTGTACTAAGACCTGTTTACCTATTTGTACTAAATATATTTAAAATTCATTTGATTTTTAGCTAGCAAGAATCGAAAAATTTTTAGATGACTGTTGGGCGCGTACACGCAAACAATGGCTTTAAAATTCCCATAAATAATATATTAAAATCTGGTATCATCTTGAATGCCTTTTAAAGATGTTGAGCTAATGTTAAACAAACCCTGCTAACAAAAGGCGAATCGAGAATAAATTGAGGTTTTTAATGCTTAACAAAGTAATTTACAATGTTCTCTAAACTTGAAGCAGAATGATTTTATAACCAACAGAAAATAATAATGCTATATATAATTACCTTATTATAGCTTTATCCACAGAGTAATTAACATATGTAGTGGGTGATATTTTTCTTTGAAAAAAATGCTATTTAAAACATTAATTAGTGTTTTTAAGATCATCTAAGATCGTTGTTATATAATAAAGTAGGGAAGTAATTTATATTTGCATGTTGAAAAAAAAACAGCTTTTGGAAATACACTTAGGATCAATGAAAGGAAATTATATAAAAGAGCAAAATCATTCTTACTAGAATAAAAAATTAAATTTAGAACAAACCCCTTAAAATATATAAGCTTCGAGCCTTTCTTTAAAAAAGAAATGTAAATTTTTCTTTTGTAGTATTTTTAAACAATAATGAATGGAAAATTTGCGTAATGGATGCATTGTTCTTTCACATTTTTTTTCTACTTGTATTTTCTTTTTTACAAGCATATAAACATATTTTTTCAGTATCAGTTTTTGATCTACTAATAATTCTCACATCAGTTTTTCCACACAATATAGAAAACCCTTTTGAAATATATTAAAACAATTGAAGGTGTGTGAATAAAATCACTTTAATATTCCAAGATAACATTATAAAATAAAATATTCCTTCGAAAAAGTTAAAAGTTTTACATTTTTATACACATATTACAAAATGGGACAGAAATAAGTACATAAGAAATTTTACCCCAAACAGAAGGAAAAAAATTTTTTTAAACTTTAAATTCACTAAACAATTGTTTTAGAACCTTAAAATTATTTTACGAATCAATTTAAGATTATTTTTACAATTTCTTCAAAAGAATGATTCAGGAAAATAATTAAGGTCCATAGTCCCATAGGTACTTTGAAGATAGCTAAAGGCATTAATATAAAAAAAACAGCTGAATTATTTTATTATTTTTGAATAAATTATGAAGTTACGAAATATTAAAATAAATAAGTACCCCATAGATAAAATTATATTTAGTTAATGATCACTTTATTTATTTTCTTGTGGTATAAAACTATAACTTCAGTGCAAATAACATTTTTTTTTTTTTTTGTTACTTGATGGATATCATTTCTGTCTGGAAGAATGATTTTCTAAGTTTATAAAGGAAAATTGTAAATTTTATGAATTTAACATTCAAATACTACCTGATAATATATAATTCCTTATTTGATATATATTTTTCTTCTCTTTGAATACAAAAATACATTTTACTAAAATATATTTAACAGTTTTTGATTGCATATGCGGTAGAGTTATTATTCAATTAATTTTCTTTTCATTCAACAAAATTTAACGTCATTAAATAAAAGTAATATTTTATGCTTTATATTTATATGTTCTTATAAATATTATTTATATTGCATTCTCAAAAATAAATCTTTTTGTGTCTAGAAAGAATTAAGTATTATAGAAAATAAACTTTTTGTTTTTAGAAATTAGTTCCTATTTTTTTTATTTTGTTTAGTGTATTTCTCATTTTAAATCAAGATTACAAAATAATATTTTTCGATAGAGTTTTTTATGAATCTTAGCCAATATATATAGTGAAACTACAGGAAAACAAATTTTACAATGAATAAGTAAAATTAAGAAACTTGTACTCGTAGGAATTTTGATTATTGGAAAAAAAAATAAAAAAACTTGTCTTTACCTGTATCAATGTATAGTTTCCTTTTCCCCCAAAATTAAAATAATAAATTATTAATTCAAAAGTGTTTCTTTTTTCATTTATTCTTTTTTGTGGAAATTGCGATAGAGATTAGCTTTTTTTCAATATTTAAAATATAACTGAAAATTAAGATTCAAATAAAACTGAATTTAAAACATTTTAAATTACAAAAAATTTAATCCACCGTAATAAACAAAACATGAAATTATTAAAATATAGTTATTTATTTTTATATCTAGTTGGAAAAATATTAATTTTACATATTAACTTGAATTTAAAAAATGAGGTTACTGCTTTTATCTTTGCATTAGTATTAAAATATTAAAAAATATGCAGATTTTAAACCTTATCGCATTTCATTGTGAACTACATTGATCTGTCAAACATTTTAAATTTGTCCCTAGTCCACTCCTAATAAAGTTTGCCCATAACTGTTCTAGCATATTTTTAGGCGAATGCTGAAATTTATAACGCCGTCGATTTAATATTTCGCTTTAAAGATTCCTAACATCAGATTAGTGATAAACAATATATAAAAACATTCTTTTACTTTATCTCTGATTGGGGAAACTTTTTTGTAAAATGCATGTTGTCTCTCCTTTCAAAAACTCACCTCTTCTTGAAACTTATTGATTAACCGAAAGAAAGATATCTTTTAATCAGGGAGCAGCGTAGTATGAAGATTCATCTTCCCCCTATCAAAAGAAACACGGCGTTTGGTATCTTTGATTTTCGTCTTAGTTTACAATCAAGCCCGGAAAGAAAACATAATTGAGCTGTAATTAATTAATTCTAACCACCAGGCTGGAATTTTTGAATAGCTATGTAGTCGAGGATAAATTTACACAAGGCAAGTCTTATGCTACACCAAAATAGCCCCGTACCTTTTCAATGGGACAAAGGGTAACAGAAGGGAACCAATCAAATGATGGAGCAGTACACGCTCCAACAGATTCATCTGGAAAACCAGGAAAATTTCTGGAAAAATCGCAACGGACAAAGAAAACTTTCCCAAAAGTAATTAGATAGGAAGCTAATTAGCGTAGAAGGATTATTAAATCCTTTGTCGGAGGCATCTCCTGAGAGATTAAAGACTCTAATTTTTGTTCGAGTGATTGTTTTTGTTAGGAACTAGTTCTTTATTAGGCAGCTTGGAAAATAGTTTTTTCTCTCTCTCTCTTTATTATTATTATCATTTTCTTTTCTTTTCGTATTTTCCAAAATGATTTTTAAGAAAATCAGGTGATGCCTTTGAAAAGCTGCTGTGCCATGGGCAATTTTTTATTTATTTTTTGCTTCTTTATTTTCTGTTCAATTTTCGTCGTCTGTTGGTGAATAGTA
>BMAO01002862.1:0-20580 GCA_019973975.1 Trichonephila clavata | reverse complement strand
TAAACCTTATTTGTGTACCCTCCAAAGTTACACACGCACTTCCACAATTTAATTTTAATTTTCACAGATCCCCTCAAACAGTCACAAGGCTTCCGGGCTCCGTAGAAACAACTTTGTGAACCCTCTGGTATAATCTATATATGTGTTTTACTTGTTTTACTTTTACCCATTTATGATAGATTACTCTTTTCTCTCCAAACTATAGATAAAGTTGATAAGCTTTAACTTAAACTGGGTGGTGCAAAAGCCCGTAAGGGCTAAGGCCTACCGTGCCATATTAGTACACATGACTTTGGGCCCTGAGGTGTATTAGCAGATGTTCCGATCAGGTGGTCAGTCTGACGTGAAACCCCCAGTGTTACGCTCCCAAGCAAGCTTGGTACTCATTTTTCAACCCTCTGAAGGGATTTGAAAGGCTGTGAATTGACCTTCCCAGCCTGAGATTTGAACCTCGGATCTGTGGTGTGGAAGCGCGATGCACTACCACTCAGCTACTGGGCTTCGTGAAGCTTGTAATATTATCCAATGTAGTTCTTGTATTTTAAAATTTATTATTTTGTTATTCACTAATTTAAGGAAACGATATATTTCGAAAAAAAAAGAATTTTTTTTGTAAGCTTTTGAAGCTACTTATAACCAGAATAGTTTGTACTATAGTAATATAAATAATTATTATTTTCATCTTTCGATTAAACTCAGATTTGTGTTTGATAATCATGTCACACGTTATTTCTCAAGTTCGAAGGATCTAATATAAATCTAGTGGGGTATTTCCTTCCCCAGGAATTTTATCTTTAATCAGCAAATTTTCTAAAAAAAATAATTAGATCAATGAATTTTCAGAACATTTTTTTAAGTAAACATAAGTTGAGTATTATTTAATTATTATTTTACGTAGCCTTGTTTTGAGTTAATGACAGTTTTTTTTTGCTTATAACTATACAAAGCAATATACTTTTTGTTATGCAAATTCTTCCTCTATCTAAGAATATCAAGCTAATTTGTAATCTCATTGCAAAATGTTTACCATTAACATTTAATTTGGTTTTTGAAAACATTATATATATAATATATATATTATATATATATAGGAATATTAAAATGCTCTAGAATTTTCGCTTGCATCCTTTCTTTTTATCAGATCGATCTTGCATACACACATACAATGTGTTTATATAATTACTTAACATATAAATTAAAAATTTCTTTTGAGCAAAAGCACTTGCAAAAAATTAGTATCAATTTAAAGTTTTTCTCTACGTTATAAACACTTATCATATTAAAGAATTTATTAATTATTTATTTATATTACAACTATACAAACTTTCATTTAATATTTGAATAGTTCTTACCCACAGAAATGTTTCGAGGTCAAAAATACTATTCTTTAATAATATATAAAATTAACCTCGAGGTTAGACAGTGGAAAATATAATTTATGCCCTGAAACACACACACACACACGCACGCACGCACACAGGTTTATATAACGTTAAATAGACAAAGGGAAAAGAAATGCCTTAAGCTAAAACTACTTTTGCTATCATCATAATTACAAGCGAGACAATTAATAATATATGTCTTAGAGAATGCTAGTTCAAACTAACTTTTGACGCAATTAAAGCTAATTTTCGTTAATCAAATTTGAGTACCATTTTTTTGGTGTTGTTTATTTTACATAAAGATTTTTAAATCATCTGATATTCATTAATCTGAATTAAAATTATCTGACTAAGATATTCTATCTAAACTACAGATTCTATAAAAACATCTTTTTTTAAAATTTAATTTCACATTTTATTGCTGTTAAAAGTTCTTTGTACTCCAACTACACATTATAGACTACAACCCCAACAAACTTTCCTAGTTTTCAACTATGATCTGATGAGAAGAAGAAGGCAGTTTGGTTTGTGTGTGCTAAACATCAGATCAAATCTTCCAGTAACGCAGAAGCTGTTCTCGCAGAGTAACAAACTCGCATATCTGCATTTAAAAGCGTCAAGTACTTGGATGAGAGAAGGTTAAATGGGTCGAAGTGTCAGATTATCAGGTCGGCGTGGCTTGATGCGAAGGTAACTCTGAAATTCTTATGATACGCGCAGAGACGAAAAGTTACAAAATAAAAAAAATAACGGTTTAATTTGAATTTTAACACAGCAGACATTTTCTACTGACTTTCTTCAAGTTGCTTTGCTTAGAATAAATTTTAGACAGAAGAGAAAAGAGTTGATGCTAGAGCATTATTGTGATGTGATTTTCTGATTTTAAAGCGGGATGTCGCCCGATGAGGATCTGAAAATGGAAAATCGTTCATCCGGGTGATCCTGATCAGGACAATGGAACTAAATTATAAAATTATTGTATTGTCATCGGTCCTGGACAAGTGAGCAAAATTTCGAATTAATCTGACCTTTTAAAGTGGGTAAAAATGGAGTTCAAAGATTCCGTTACATACAAGCGAAGCTTATAAAAGGGTGTTAAAAGTGTGTCTTTTTTTGGAACATTTTGGTCAAAAAAATTGACTGCTTAAGGGGTTACATCCTCGAAAACTTAAATAAAGAATAGTTTGATAAACGTTGGCCGTAAGAAAAAAGAGGGAGAGAAAAGAACTGCAGGATTTCTCTGGTTCTTTTGCCCAAGTCTACAAGATTGGCGAGAAATAAATTTTTATTGTTTTCTCACCTCCCCTTCTCCTCCCCAATGACAAATCACCGAATTGAGAACTTCTTCCCTGAGCTGGAGGGGCGTTGTCGATTATGCATCCTCTTCGAAATGAAGTGAAGAGAACTTAAAAGAGCAAAAGAAGAATGTTCCCTTTTCTATTTGATGAATGAGAACACTTCGAACAGTTTTTCGAATCTTCAGCAGACGATAATTGCGGATTACATTTATTCGGGAGTGTTGGAACGCGTCCTGGTGTGTCCCGGGGAAGTCGTTTGTCATCGGCCACAGAAAAATTCACCCGGACGATTTATAATTTCTTTCTCTGTTCTTTGGAATGGTTTGTTTGAAATGTATTGAAACAGCTGCGAATAACCAAACGATTTTCTTCTCTGTTGTCTAGTTGATGTATATTAGGATACTATTACTTTCTAAAAGGTTTCATTAGAGATATATAACAAGGGAGGAGTAGCAATAAATAGTCCCTTTTCGATATTCTTTTTGGAACACAATCCGGTTGATGGAGTGTTTTGTTTCTGATAATTACGGTTATAATGAGTCAACTCATTTGTTTCAGAAACGAATGCATTGTCAAACTGCGGAAGCTGAGTTCACCAATAACCACACATATAACAAGTAATATAAAAAATTAAGTCAAATCCTACTTTGAAAGAATGAATGGAAAGTATTTTATTAACAAATGAAAATTGGAAGAAAATATATATAGATAGATAGATAAATATAGATAGATATAGGGAGAGAATGAACTAATAGAAGGAATTGAAAAAAGAGCATATTTTATCTGCATTGTGTTGTAACAATGCACACCCGGTTTGGTTAGTTTGGCTGAAAAACCGATTTTCGCCGCAACTTTTGTCATTGTTTTAACAGTTACATTGTTACAACAATGGAGATGAAACTATAATGGCGTCGTAAAGTATAGTTAATGGCATATGGAATAGTTTATAAAAGCAACTACATCTTTACAACAGAATGGTGCAAAACCACAGTTTGCACTAATTTACATTTATGATGACGAAGAGGCTTTGCATGAACGTGATAACAAGATAGTATTGATGAATCACAAATAATTACAAACGTAAAAAACAAGTAATATAAAAGAAATTTTTAAGTCAATTTCTACTTTGATTGGCTGAATAGAAAGTATTTTATTAATGATTGAACATTTGATTTTGTCGGCATTGTTGTAACAATGCATACCCGGTTTAGTTAGTTTGGCTAAGAAACTGGTTTTCGGCGTCAACTTGTGTCATTGTTTTACAGTTACATTGTCACAACAATGGAGACTAATCTAAGTTGGCGTCAAAAACCAGTAATTACTTAATTAAAGAGTAATTAATGAATTAATATTTGAAAAAACTGTATTAACGTCAAGTGTCCTTCATTACAAGTTTAAAAAAATTATTTCAACTTGATTGGATAAATAGAAAGTATTTTATAAACGTTTGAAAATTTGAACAAGATATATATATATATACACACTCATGTCCATAAATTAAGGATAATTCAGAATCACACAGAAATTGAACTCTAAAATAAAAATTTCACCTGTAGAATTATCACACACATCTTGAAGAAGAATATGCAAATTACAGGAAACCACCAGATGGCGCGGATAGTACGTCACAATGACGAGAGTGTACGAGAGGGGTATATAAGGAATGGTGGCAAAGAAGTAAAATTGTTCACAAGCGCTTTAAAAGCCTTTCAGTGCAATAACCGAATAGTTATGGCACAAAGGAAGCATTTGGATCATTTTTTACGTGGTAGAATTATCGGACGACTGGAATGCGGACGTACCCAGCTGGAAGTATCCAAAGAACGGGCTGCAATTCGTCGGCCAAGCATATCCCACACATGCTCTATTGGATTCAAGCACGGTGAGTATGCTGGCCAATTCATACGGGTGATATCCTCCGATTGAAGGCATTCGTCTACAATGTTTGCACGGTTAGGACGGGCGTTGTCATCCATAAACAGAAATTCAGCACCCATGGAACCCCGAAACAAACGTACATGGTGTTCCAGAATGACATCCCGATAGATGTGGCCTGTCATCGTAACACTCTGAACATGCAGGTCAGTTCTGGAACCAAGAATAATTCCTCCCCAAACGAGCCATCCTGCACCACCGTAACGGTGTCGTTCAATGGTGTTCTCTTGGTGGTAACGGGAACCTGGCGCTCTCCATATGAAAGTCCGGTGAGAATCAGACTGCAAACTAAACCTAGACTCGTCGGTAAACATCACACAAGACCACTGTTGCGGTGTCCACAATGTATGCTCTCTACTCCAGGTTAATCGCAGGCGACAGTGAGTTGCGGTAAGGGGAACACATCTGACAGGCCTGCGAGCATATAGACCAATGTGCCCTAAGCGTCTGTAGAGGGTCTGCCTTGAAAATGTCGTACCGGTAGCTGAAGAGAGCTGACGAGACAAGACTGATGCTGTGCTCCGTCTGTTTCTTTTGGCAGTAACTGCCAAATACCGGTCCTCATTCGGCGTTGTAACTCGGGGGCAGTGGCGGCGTTAGGCGTCGGCGACCGCCGACGGCCTCGCACTTGAGAGGCCCTTGACTTCGCAAAGTTTTTAATTATTTAAATTAAATTAAAATTTTTAATTGTAAAAACTTTTATTTGTGCAATTTTTGTCATCATTTGATTAGCAATAAATCTCGTTTACTCATACATTAGTTTAACTATAATTCGGCTTTTTTTTATGTAATTTAACGTTTTTTTGACTGGGAAAAAAAAAGGCCTCGCGAACCCTAATTTCGCCAACGTCCACGCGTGGTCTAGCGCCGCCACTTCTCGGGGGCGACCTGTGCTGTAACATCGACTCACATTACCATCATCTTGGAATCGTTGCCAAAGCCTGGAGATGACACTCTGGAGATTCCAAGTTCCTAGAATACTTTCAGCTGGGTACCTCCACATTCCAGTCGTCCGATAATTCTACTGCGTAAAAAATGATCCAAATGCTTCCTTTGTGTCATAACTATGCGGTTATTGCACTGAAAGGCTTTTAAAGCGCTCGTGAACAATTTTACTTCTTTGCCACCATTCCTTATATACCCCTCTCTTACACTCTCGTCATTGTGACGTACTATCCACGCCATCTGGTGGTTTCCTGTAATTTGCATATTCTTCTTCAAGATGTGTGTGATAATTCTACAGGTGAAATCTTTATTTTAGAGTTCAATTTCAGTGTGATTCTGAATTATCCTTAATTTATAGACATGAGTGTAAATAGACTTTACAAATAAGTCAAATTTGTTTTGCTTCTGTCTCTTTCTTTGCCTGAACTTCATTATTCTTAATTTATGGACATGAGTGCATATATATATATATAGGGAGAGAGTGAGCTAATAATAGTAATTGAAAAAAAAGGGAGAGGTAGAAAAAAAATGGACAACTATACAGGTGTGAAACTATATTCATAAACTCAATAATTGCAACTCAAGATAAAGGAAATCAGTCAATTTTCGAGTTACATTCTTACAAATGATGCTGTAGCTGCAGTAGCTTAGTAGTTTTGATCTCGAACTCGGGGCTGAAATGTCTCGGGTTCAAATCCGAGTGCCACTAAAGACCCGCCGTGTAAAAAGAGCCGACGCACGTGAAATCTGTTGAGGCTCAATCTCCTCCCGTTGGATGCAAAATTTGGTGTCATCCTCATCACTTGAACAAAGTTCAAAATTATCAGGTCCATCATTTATTGACCTCGTGTTTCATCACAGTACGACATAAGTAGCGCACACAAAATTTTTTCAAAGGGTCCATGGTCGAAGGTGCCCCAACTCGTATCATACCTTGAAACAACACCAATTGATTCTTCTGATTTTGTTAACAAAAACAGTAAAAAAATCATTTAATTAATGAAATAAAATGTTAATTACAAGTACTTAATTAAATTCTACGTTATATATATATAGGATTATCATCAATCGAAAAAAAAAGTCAAGGGCTTTGGGGGTTGTCCGTACCCCCAGGACCCCTTGTGTGCGCAATTGTACGACATTAATATAACTCACTCTCCAAATGTTGTTTTTAAAACATTATATCGATTAAATAATCGATATTAAAGTATCCGACTACTTGTGACAATTTTTTTTAAAAAAATGGAGGTATGGGGATTTTTTTGTGGTTTTTAGATTTGTTTAGTGCATTTTAAGAAAAATATGCTAAAATTAAGAAGATAAAAAGAAATTATTAATAAAATGGGGAAAAAATGGCAAAAATCTACAAAGAATAACATAAATGGGGCCCATTCTGTACCAAAAGAATATGAACAAATTTTCAATTTTCAGTTCTGTAGTGTTGTTATGTTATTCATTTTTGAAATGATCTTCAGGATAAGAGAGATATTCTAATTTTTACAAAGAATAGAGCTTTTTATCTGAGTTATTATATGAAACTGCTTAAAATATAACAGTGATTATATTCACATAAGGGACTGCAAAATTTTTTAGTAATACAGTGATTGATAAATTTGAAGGTTAAAAAAAAATTCTACTATTATACACAGAAGATCCACAAAAAATTTCTGTTAGTTATTTTCAAAACATTTTCAGCAATCGCGGTTGTTTGAGCATTTAAAAAAACATATTCCGAGCAAAACGCGTTTAAAAGTATGGCATATATATCTTGCTTAAAGTAATGGCGTCTGCTTTTGCTAAAACAACTGTAGTTTTTGTTCTCGTCAACGGAAAATAATAAACGGTATTTTTATAAAGCTAATAAGACAGTCTTTAAAATAAAATCATAAAAAAATTGTCAATTTTTGATAAAATTTGCAGTTTTAGGGTTGTCAAATACCCTACAGTTAAATGAACATTTTCTAATGCGGACTTTCAAACTGAGTTGGGAAACAATTAAATTTGTAGGGGTATATTATTCATGACTTGTTTCAAAGTATAGAGAGTTTCGTAACAATGAGAAAGGTGAATCCGTGTCCCATACAGTCAAAATAAGAGAACGAATTTTTGTTAAAACTAAGTGAATTTTTTAGTTTTCAGAATAATAATATGAATATAGTGAGATTCAGTAACGCATACAGAATTTTTCAAGGGGGTGAGGGTCCAGGGTTGAAAGTCCACTATTCTCGTACCATGCTCCAATACGCCGCCCAGCATATTCTATTGGTTTTGTTAACTTTCGAGAACAAAAAAACAGTTAAAAATTAATTAATGAATATTTAGCATTAATTAATAAAATTAGTTATTAATAACAAATAATTAAATTTTACGTACTATATGCATAGGATTATAATCAACCGAAAAAGAATCAAGCACTCTGGGGGGTCGGAACCCGAGACCCTACCTGAGGACTTTAAGGGTAGACAGTATATAGCACGGGTGGCCGACCCCGGCACGCGTGCCACAGTGTGGCACGGTGGAGTTGTAACAGTGGCACGCGAAAACTTACTGAAAAATCTTTAAATTTTTGAAAAGGTAATAAATAACCATTTTTACAATTTGATTGAAGTGGGGTTGTTTTAGAGAAAAATCTCAAAATTTCGTTCAAAATATGTTCGAATAATTGAGGCGTTGGCTGGATAAGGTTGTAAGTCAAGAAAACCCATTTTTACAGGAGGAGCAATAAACGATTTTGAACTGCTGAAATTAAGTTTATTCATTAAAAATAAGTACATATGAGATCTATTTATGGATATATATTGTTTTTTAAATCAACATACAGCATTTGGAAGTAAATTAAATTATAAATTTTTTTTAAAAAAAATTAAATCAATTTTATTATGTACAAAGTTGACGATCAAATGTATGATATTTTGTATCCGAATTCCAACATAGACAACAAATCTTTTTTTATATTCACTAATGGCTGACCTTTTTCCAAGTGGCGGTAAAAAGTAAATTCTGGAGATGTCATTGACAGACTTTCCTCTTTTAAAGATGTTATGCTCCTTCCATGGTTCCATGTTACTGAAGGTTGTATTAACTTGTATAATAGGCAAATTGGCTCTTGAAATTTTTATCCAGGAAGCAGTGCTAATCTTAATCGGCGATGTATTTAAAAATGTATCGCATTGAGCAAAAAAATCGTAAAAATCTTCTTCTTTCATCATCACAACGTTGAAAGGCTGAACATGTCGTGCCTCTGCAATCATTTCAGCTATTTCTTCGGGGACCATAGGTTTGCAAACTCTTTTTCTTTTTTCGATAATACCAAAATCGCGATCGCATGGCATATATGAGTGACCCGAAACTAGAAATTTAAATTCAATACAATCTAGAATATTTTTGGCAACAGCATAGATCATAATCATTAACACCATCCGGTTTTTATTTTGGCCAGCGCAGTTGTCACACCATACTGTCAAATTTCTTTTTGAAGTTAAATTAGACGTGATAACCTTCAGAAGACAGGAGGAAACCTCATTCCCTCAGCGGCCAGCCATGCCCTCTTGCCACAAGCACATGAAGCTCGTGCTGTGGCAAGAGGAATAAAGTGAATAAAGAGGTTGAAGTTGGACAGCTGGTGGCTGTAAAACATACTGGAGTGTGTGTAAATATCACATGCAGCATGATGTCCTTCATCTGCAAGTACCACTTGATGGCATGCGTGAAGAAAAAAAAGTATTGTCTTCATTTAACAACTTTACAGCTTTCTCAGCTTTCCTGAGATGTAACTCCTTCTTGGCTATCAAGTTCAGTTTTTCAAGTTCCACTGTTGTGTTTATTTTGTTTTTAAGAAGATCACACGATGAACAAGTGTAGGTTCGAGGGCGGGGAAATGAAAACTTAGGAAAGGATTTCCTGAAAACTCTTCGATAAAAACGCTGGTGAATGTTTGAATCAGGGTAGGCTTTTACAAAGGCGCGATACATCCTGTGGATATTTAAATCTGGACTCAAGTATAACTATGAAGATTTGTGCCGTGAATAGTGGCTTTCTCCGGAAGGAAATGATGAAATAGGTCCCTTTATGAATTCTATATCTTCATCGGTATATTTTGTTTTATGGGAATGGGATCGCGGATTTTTACCCCTACGATTTGTAAAACAAACATCTCCCTTCTTCTTCTCAATCACAGTGTAAGTTCTCTTTTGAGATAAGCCTAATGTACCTTTAAAAGTTTTTGCGCACGCTTGAATGTGCCCATTAGTTGATGGTAAGCAGTAGGTGACAGAGATTTGTCTTCGACTTAACGCAGGAACGTCGGTTGTGCACTGTCTTCGTTGCTTTATGCGCACTATGTTTATTAAGCCAAATAAGAAATTACCTTGGCCGACTTCACTCTGTTTCCAAAAATCTGTGTGCAACTTACGCACTTCATTTTCCACTAAGTCGTGGCACCTGTATTTGCATTTGCGCGTAGCTTAGAGAAAGAAAACAGAATTTAATATTATCATCATCATTGGAGCTTCTGAAAAATGTAATTACACAATTTGAATTTCATCTCAGAAACTGTGAAAAATTACTTACCAGTTTGAAAGGCACTGATTTTGGAGGCATATTGATATTTAAACACAAACAATTTAACTGAATCTGAAACTGATGTAAACAGAATTTAGAAAGAAGCAATGTGTCTCGGGAGGTTATGATAGCAGTGATAAACTTCGCTTGACTTAATGCCTTCTCCATGCCAACTCAATCTGACTTTCTACCAGAGGCATCTACCGGTGTTCATAGCAACTAAATCACTTTCAACACTGACTTACTACTCTTCTCATGCCATTGGCATGACTTCTTATTACTTTTTCCTATGGAAATCTCAAGATTATTTTTTTATGACTTACTACCTTTTCCTTGTCAGTGCCTCAATTGTTTTCTGCTATGTGCACATAATAAAATAAATATCACTCAAAACTAGCTGGTGTGCACCTATAATATCCTAATTTTGTCGGCATCTCTAAGAGTTCTATTCCTAAAAAAGTACTTGGTAAAAAAAAGTAATAATTCAAAAGCTACATTCAGTGCATACTGAGGGTTTAATAATTATTTTGAATTAAATGATTCAAGTTGCTCATTTTTATTTTGTGCCTAACCAAAGTAACGTATAAAAAGTTTATTAAAATAAAAACCTAAGTTTTGTACTTTCATCTTATTTATTATATTGTTTTTAAATTTCGACTGCATAGACTTGCATTAAAAAATGTGCTATTTGCTCAAAAATCCTATAATAAGCTTATAAGTAGCGTTTTCGCATTTGTTTGCTGAAAAAGATGGAAGTGGCACGTTTAATTATTTTTATCGAATAGTGGTACTCTTCCCCAAAAGGTTGACCGCCTCTGTTATATAGCGTCCATTGTCAAATACTCATTCAAACGCGCGCGCGCACGCGTGGTAATTTGAATCAAATAAATGACCACGATTCACAATCTCAGAAACCTAAGCACAAACCGGCTCGACCGATGGCCACATTTCGACTAAATAAATTGATGATTGTTCATGGTATTCGACTTAGGCCTAAACATGGACAACGGCCATCACATAATAATACAGCTTTACCACTTTTGCCAGTTGACATGCAGATTGAAATTCCCTGTTTTTCGAAGAATATGTAAGGGAATAATATTTGATCATTAAAAGTATATCCGGATCATAATCTTACTAAGACAGAGTCGAGAACGAAACGAGGCCCTCCACTGCGGGCGAGGCCTTGGGCCAGGAACCAGTTGACAGAGGCCTTATGACGTCCCTAAGCAGAAGTGTAATTATTAAGTAGCTTCTGCATATATTTAAAGTTAGTGCGGAATAATTAAAATTACTGCATGCTGATTTAACTGTCTTGAAATCTTCAAACACAACATTGTAGAACTGTCCTAATAATCCTAATAATTTGATCACGGCTGAAAATTACAATTATGGGAAATCCTTTGCTAATTTATATCTATATCGCCAATAAGTTCTACATCGTGTTGCTGATATAAAATTAAATAAATTCAACACAAATGTTTCATATTATAAAGATTCTTTCATAAGTAAAATTTAAAAATTATAGTTCTACCTTTCTAGAAACATAAGTATAGCGCACGAGTTTTGAAATATTTCCTTGTAAATTAGCTTGTATTAACTTAGTCCACGTCCAATCTACGAATATGAGGCGGGAAAACAAATTGTTAATTTCTGAGTTCTGGTTAAAATGTTTTGTCTGAAAGTAGTAATATATACGAAAACATTAAATGTTCAATATTAATCTTAAGAAAAATTCTTGCAATGCTATTACATCAATGTTTATCCTAACCGTCTTATTTTATGCTTTACAAGCACGTAAACAGCTTTACATGTGTTTTTTAAAACTGTTTTTTAACTTCTATGACCTCAAAACCTCAAGGGAAGTTATTATTAACTCATCTTTATGCATGATGTGTTAAAAAGCTGGTAAAAACTGAAACTGTTCATTTTATTATTTTAGATCTCATATGCAGATTCAAATGATTTACACTATTTTTAAAAACAATTAAGAATCTTTTACACAAAATTCGTAACACTAAAAACAAATCTCGCTTTTAGAATACAAGGAAACATTATTACTACTCTGAATAATTCACTAGCTTTACTAAAAAGGTATTTATTATTCTATTCATATTACAATACATATATTCCGAATAGAAAAGAATTCAACAGTTTCATTTCATAGAAGAAACGTTATTGATTAAAATCTATTTGGGATATAAAAAAAAAAAAGGTGTAATCACATTATCGTTTGACAAAATGACCGGTTACCATGGTAACCAACGGAAATTCTTACTTTATTATTTTTGGTTAGATCGAAATGATGACATAATACCACAAATCAATCTGTCATTTTTGTAATCTGGTTGCTCTTTTTGATTTTAATGCGACTGTGAAGATAAAAGTATTTTAAAATATCCAGTGGAACAAAAAATTTATTTTGACGGGAATTCCTCTCATTGTTTTTGTTCTTTCGGACGTATTTTATTTGCATTTTAATGAATACAGTGACAGAGATTTGTGAAAGTATGTAGAAATTTTATTTAAGTAGCACTGCATTTCCGAATTCAAAATAAATAATAGATGTAATTTTGAATGGCCTCATCTGTCTGAGCCGAATCAGCGGAATTTAACACGACGGTTATGTTAAACGACTTAAAGTTTTGGTATATACAGTCGAACCCTGATTTAACGAATTTCGTGACCATGAATTTTTCTCTTCCCTCGATTAAAAGGAAAGCAAAAAGCCCTATTTAACGAATAATAAATACTGAATTAACAAATTATTACAACAGTTTGATTTTTCTTTATTGTTTTTAGTTTGTACGAGAAAAATATTTTAGGAGTAGTCATTTTTTTCAAATGACGTACACTGTTTGTCTGGAACAGAAGAATGACTTCTTGTTCGCAGCAAATTTCGGCGGGAAAGGCTGCAGACCATTATAAGACTTTACAGGTGCTGATGAGTCGTGAGTGTAACCTGTCACGTGAGTTTTGAATAGGACAGAAAATCATTTCTTATCGCATACCACTCAAAAATACAGGGGATATTCTAAGATTTCAACAACTGCATTACATTTGATGATGCAATCGATGATCAATACAATTTGATGATGATCTATCGGTGCATTTAAAATTGAGGAAATAGTTGATTTATCGGGGTCAATGAAAGTGATTCAGATGTAGAGATTGATAATGATACTCCAATAAAAACTGTTACATTTTCTAATGATTTACATTGCTCAGAAATTGTGTAATAATATCTTATACAGCAGGGTGTACATGACACAGTGTTTTCTTCTCCGTATGAAGTCGAAAAAGAATTCTGCCGTGTCAGAAATCAAAAAGATTGTCAAACATCTATTAGCCAGTATTTTAAAATTTTCAATTAAGTGGTGCGGAATAATTCCCTGATAGTATTTTAGCTGTTGAATTAAAAAAAAACATGCAATTTTTAAATATGGATGTTTTTTGTGTTGTTGCTTACTTATTCTCTCTCTCTTAGTTTTTTTTTTAATTCACATATACTTCTAGAGTCCAAAAGTAGTTGTAGTATGTATACACTTTTCAATTTTTTATTTCTATTCTTTCCCTACTTTGCTAAGTGCTACTATTCAGCCATTTCCATGCTTTGAATTTGCATTTGGACCCAGAATTTGGCAATAACTTGTTTATTGCACTCAGATTTAGCGCGGGATCTGCATTTTTGAATGCAAATTTTAAGTAACTTATCTTTTTCTTGTAATGGATTTAGATATTCTATCCATTATTTTCAATAGGATTTTGCTCAGGGGGAAGGTTGGCTGGCCACAAAACATGTTCAAACCTACTTTTATATAAAATATTTTATGTATAGGCTGTTCTAAATCAGCAATGTTTATAATGCTGTAGCATCCTTATTTTTATATTTAACTCTATTCTTTTTATTTTTTCATATATCCTTTCTAAAATCTATTGTCTGGTTAACTTGCAATTTCAATTTTTTCCAGTTTTGATTAATGTTTATTCATATCTCTCTCTGGTAGAGAAATTTTGATTATATATATATATATATACTAGCTGTTACCCGCCCGCTTCGCTGGGAATTTCATGATGTTTTACAAATTTTTACTGCTTATATATATGTATAAATTATTGATATCTAAGTCCTGCATTAAGAATTCGATTGTATTGAAAAATATACTTATACCTGTAACTGTCACCTGTTAATAAAAAAAAGGGCAGAACTCATCTAATTTGTATTTTCTAAAAATCTCTAAAATTGAAGCATAGAATGATGTTTGCTCTTTCGTAACCCAAAAACCAAGTGGATTCCCGCAAAACCAATTTTCGGTGGATCTCTACTCCATAAATTGAAGATGCAAGCCAAATTTCAAGTCTAAATCTAACAGAAAAAAAAAGTTTTACTATCAATATCCCCGTAATCCCGTTGAGAGCCGTTTTCCAAAATAACCGCTCTTAGCGGATTTCAACTCAACAAAAGAAAAATGCAAACCAAATTTCATTATTATAGTCCTTGTAGCTCGAAAAAAGTAATTTTTTTTGTCAATACGTCCCAGTAACCCCGTGCACCTCCCCAGAACTTGATTTGCTTAAAATACATTCTTAGTGGATCCCTATTCAACAAAAGAAACATGCTTAACAAATTTCAAGTAT
Organism: Trichonephila clavata; assembly: GCA_019973975.1. Taxonomy (NCBI): domain Eukaryota; kingdom Metazoa; phylum Arthropoda; class Arachnida; order Araneae; family Nephilidae; genus Trichonephila; species Trichonephila clavata. The sequence continues at coordinate 5,822 of BMAO01002862.1, read as the reverse complement.
ATGGGTCTAACAATTAAAAACAGGAATTTTTTTCTGTAACTCCTCTTGACCCCTCGCAACCCTTCTTGGGGGTCAATTTTCGTTTTACTCTTTGTTAGAGGAACTCTATTCCATGAAAGGAACATGCCTACCAATTTTCAAGCAGGATGATCAAATAGTTTAAAATGGAAATATTTATCAATTACGCCTCTTAATCTCCCGAAATTAAACTTGGTAGTTCATATTCGCGAAACCCATTTTGTAGCTGTTCTCTACTTTACGAAAGGAATCTGCTTTTCAAATTTCAAGACTGTACGTCTAATAGTTTAAAAATGGGGATAATTATCTATAACGCAACTTGAGCCCCCGCAACGCCACTTCTGGGTCTGTTTTCACAAAACCAATTTTGTAGGGGAATTGCACACTATGAAAAGAATCTGCTTAGCAAAATTTGAAGACTGTGCGAAGGGGGAAGGTTGGCTGGCCACAAAACATGTTCAAACCTACTTTTATATAAAATATTTTATATATATAGGCTGTTCTAAATCAGCAATGTTTATAATGCTGTAGCATCCCTATTTTTATATTTTACTCTATTATTTTTATTTTTTCATATATCCTTTCTAAAATCTATTGTCTGGTTAACTTGCAATTTCAATTTTTTCCAGTTTTGATTAATGTTTACTCATCTCTCTCTCTGGTAGAGAAATTTTGATTATATATATATATATATAATCAAAATTTCTCTACAAGAGAGATATATATATATCATCTCCTCAAAAGGCCTTGATTTTTTTTCGATTGATTATAATCCTATGTATATAGTACGTAAAATTTAATAAAATAATCGTTATTAATAATTAATTTTATTACTTATTGCTAAGGATTTATTTAATAATTAATTTTTTACTGTTTTTTGTTCCCGAAAATCGGCAAAATCAAAAGAATATATTGGGCAGCGTATCGGAGTTTGATACGAGAATGGTGGACTTTTGACCCTGGACCCCCTCCTTGAAAAATTCCTGTGGGCACTACTGATATATATATATTATATATATATATATATATATATACAATATATATAATCTATATTTATAGCAGACCGATTCAATGTCACCGTACAACGAGCAATCTTGTTAACAACCAATATATTTTGTTCTTAAAGTTCTGTTAATATTATCGAATAGAATATGACCAAATTAAGATTTTCTTTATTACCAATCGTGTATGACTTCAATTCTTTTACTCAAAAGCAAGATTATGCCTATGAATCTACACCAGAGGTTGTAGACTTCTCTAAATTTAGCTCAAGAAGAAAAAAAGGAAGAATGACTTCACTGAATTTAAAAAGAAAGCCAACATGCCCACTGGTGAAGCACGCCAGAAATAAATTCAATTTTCCATGGCAACCGATCTGAATGGGGTCCTTTGTTTTTGGAAACCTGTCGCCAAGTGAGAAATCCGGAAATCCAAGGTCCGGGTCCGGACTCAAGGTGAAAGACATAAACAAATTTGGGAAGATCAGAAGTCGTCTGGTATCGCTTACAAATTAGAGAAACCGCGGGGTGACCACGGATGTTGGGAGACCCCCCGCCGCTCACCTGTCACTCCCCCGGGAGGACGGTCGTGAGCTCTACCCCCTCACCTCCGTGCTCCTTTGAGCAGACGATCTTTTTCCACGAGGATTTGTTCTAGAGACGAGGATTATGAATATGCTGAATGAACTTTTGTTAAAGAATATGTCATGGAGAAACTGTTAAAGATATTTGAAAAATCTATTTTTTTAAATATATTTGAACTGTAAATAATTCATATCATTTCTGGAATGATGCTCTTTCACCATTTGTCTTCATATTTTATTTCTTAAACGTCGATTTCTTTAAACTTTATTTTTAACTTTAGAATGATTCGAGTTTAGAATTTTTAACACACAATTGGGTTTATTTTCTTTACGACAGCCAGTTTAAAATTTTTAATATTTCGCTTGCAAGTATTCATGTGGAATGACTTGAAGAAATTTTCTCATGCGCATGAAAATGGTTTTTTAGATTTGTATGTACAGATTGTACAGTTACCTCAATAATATTTTTCATACTTATAACGTTTCACTAACCCCCATCATTTTGTTAAGTTTTTTTTATTAAATTTAAAGGTTTTTTAAACACGCATAAAGACATCCAGTTTTACTTTGTTTTATAATTTCGTAGAACTTTTATAAAAGAATGTTGCAAAAATCAAGAACAAAGAACAAAAAATAATGAAAAATTCTAACGTCTCTTTCATTAAATAATAATCTTTAAGATAAAAATTTTAAAAGCATAAAACTACATTAATTTATTAAAAAGATAACAGAAGGACATATAGACAAATTACGATACTATTTTTGTGAAGATATGTATATGACTCATTATTGATAAATAATTAAAGAATGAAATTTTTCGCACGATTAATTATAAAACTATTTTCAAACTGTAAAAACTCTCTCAGTCGAAAATAACTCTTATTAAACTCTATAATGTAATTATAGAGAATAGAAATGGTAGCTTATCTCCTTTTATTATTATAAATTTATTATTTTAAAGCAAAGTATAAGACTGTTTTTGAATTTTTCAAACATGATTAAACCAAACTCGGAATACATTTCCATGCAGAAGAATTCTCTATTTCCTTTATAAATTAATGTAGCACATTGATGTATTAATTGCATAGCTACTTTCAGCAGCACACACAGGAATTTTTCAATGGAGGGGGTTCAGTGTCTAAAGTCTAATATTCTCGTATCATGCTCCAATAAGCCACCCAACATACACTTCTGATTTTGTCAATTTTCGGGAACAAAAAACAGGAAAAAAATTAATTATTGAATGACTAATTAGCATTAATTAATAAAATTAATAATAAAAACAAAAACTTCATTAAATTTTATGTACTATATACATAGAATTATAACCAACCGGAAAAAAAATCAAGGGTTTGCGGGGGTGGGGAGTGTCCGGTACCGAGGATTCCCCCCCCCCTTGTGTGTGCCACTGACTACTTTAAAAAATATTCCATAAATAAGTATTTTTTCATGAAGCATGGGAATTGAAATTCATGAAGCACGGAAGACATTTTACACTAGGGGGAAAAACGATAATTTCTGATGAATACGAGTAGCATGGAATTCTATGCACAGCAGTGTAGTGTCTTTAAAGTGGAAAAGAGTGAGAAAAAAAACTAGGCTCAGTATATGCACTCATGGACATAAAAAATTAGCGCACCAAGAAGTCGTCAAAATGAAACGAAATTTTATATACGTAATGACTACTTTGATATAAGTAAATGATTAGAAAATCAAAGAAAAAGGATCATTTATTTCAGAGAGAAAGGCAAAAGAACGGAGGATTTAATACCCTGTTGAACCCCCTCTAGCGCGAATGCATGATGCGATACGATTGGACATTGAGGCATACAAGTTCTGTATGATGTCTTGAGACATTTCGTTCCCCATTTGCTGTAACCTTGCCTCTAGTTCGTTCAAACTCGTGGGATGCCCAACTCGCCGTCCCAAATTATCCCAGATATGCTCGATTGAAGACAAATCTGGGGATCGGGCAAGGAAGGGTAGTAACAGTGCGGAGACAGTCTTGAGACACCCTTGCCGTGCGAGGCAGGGCCTTGTCTTGTTGAAAAATGGCTCCTGACAGCCGTTGCATGAGTGGCAACACATGTGGTTGCAGGAGGTCATGGACATACGGCTGGGCTGTTATGGTGCCACGGATCAATACTAGAGGTGACCGTGTATTATAGGCAATGGCACCCCTTACTATCACACCAGCTGTGGGAGGGGTGTTTTGTGTAATGCAAAGGCAGGATTGAGGCGTTCACCACGGGATCACCACACACGAATACGATTGTCATCACTGCTCAGATTGAATCTGGATTCGTCGCTAAAGACGACCTGGTTCCATTACGCTGCACTCCAGTTCCCTCGTGCGTGGCACCACTCCAAAAAGAGGCGTCGATGGGTGGGCGTCAAGGGCAGCACACGTAATGGGCACCGCTATCCCAAATGTCCTTCAGCCAGTCGCCTTTGTATGGTTCGAGAAGACACAGGGGCCCCTAGTGAAGGGGCTACCTGTGCCTGGAAGGCGGCCGATGAAGCAGTTGGCTGTACGAGTGTATTTCTTACGATGTGACGGTCTTCTCGACGACTGGTCTGTCGAGGGCGTCCTGAGCCTGGTTTTCGGGTAAATGACATCTCTTGGATCCACTGGTCCCAACACCTCATCACAACACAATCAGAGCAGCCTAATTGACGAGCTACTCGCCTAGCTGACCACCCAGCTTCCCTCATGCCGATGATTCTCCCCCTCTCAAACTGCGACAGCTGCTTATATTGTCTTCGAAAACGGCGTAATGGCATGTCTACCTCAGCCTTTCCTTTGTAAACGATGCAGCACACTCTAACAGACTTTGGTAACCTGTTTTATACTCCACGGAGAATGACGTTAAACGCTCCCTACCGGCTATACGTAATGCGCAATCACGCTGCATTTCTAATCATTTGCATATCTTCTCGACATGTATCTTCATGCCAAGTTTCGTTACAATCCTGCAATTATTTCTTGGTGCGCTAATTTTTTTGTCCATGAGTGTATATACACGCTAGCCATTACCTGCTCGCTTTGTTGGGCATTTCAAGATGTATGAAAACATACTATTTATGTATAAATTACTGAAATCTAAGTACTAGCATTAAGCGTTCGATTGTATTGAAAAGCGTTCTTAAAACTTTACCCACTTGTTTTTAAAAAGACAGGCCTTGAATTTCTAAAATTGAAGTATAGAACTATCTTTTAAGTTTCTGTAACCCCCTCCTCCAAAGTGTATTCCTTCAAAATCCCTTTTTATTGGATCTGTACTCAACCGAATAAATATACTTGCCAAATTTCAAGTCTAAGTATAATAGTTCAAGAACGGATATTTTTCCACCAATATACCCCGTAACCAACATTAAGAGTCGATTTTCGTAGGGACCCGTATTTAGCGGAATTCCACTCTGCAAAAGAAAGATGCATACCAAAGTTTATTATTGTAGGTCTAGTGCAGTGTCTTTGAAACTTTTGACATACGTGTACCCCCTTCTATAATTTTCGTAACGCTAAGAACCCCTCGTCAAAAAAAAATATATATATATATATTAATAGCAATCAAAATGTGTCTTTTTTCATTTTTTTTTGTGACGTACACAAAATAATAAGAAAAGAGAAATAAAATTATTCACACACATAATAAAAAATAAATAGAAATTATAAATAACATTTATTTGGATTAATGAGAAGGGTGAAATTGTTCTCGGTTCCCCGTTTGTTAATTTTTATCTGAAATGCGGTTCCACGCCCAATAGTGTGCTAAGCACGGTTTAGTGTATATCCCTACCAAACTCCGGTGCAACGCGTACCCCAACCAAACTCTTCCCGTACCCTGAGAGTACATGTATCACACATTGGGAAACACTGGTCTAGTGGAACGAAAACTGAACTTTCTTTTTATCCATACGTCCCAGTAGATGTCGATTTTAGCATAACTCATTCTTAACGGATTAACCCACCAAAAGAAACATGCTTACCAAACTTCAAGTCTATAGGACTATTAGTTCCTCAGATAAAGGATGTTCCAGAATAACGAAATAAGAATATGATGTTAAAGTGAAAGCCTCTTTTTACTTTAAAAAGTGTTTCAAATTGGGACTTATTCCTTAATATTACTCAAATATAATCTTACCTAAATTATACGTCTGGAGTTCAAACAGGAATCTTGCGAAGAGAAACGTTTTTGAACTAATTTAAGCAAGAAAATTT